>JAPKLW010008993.1:0-12627 GCA_026898455.1 Plectranthus barbatus | reverse complement strand
TATATTCCTCAATTTATGTTTATTATTTTATTATCGCTTCCGCAACACCGAGCATCTCGGAGGCGGAGCTGAATTATCCTTCGTTCACTGTTTTGTTTGAAAATGTTTCCCAGAGTTATAATAGAACGGTCACCAACGTCGGTGAGGCCAATGAGGTTTACACGGTCGGAGTTGGTGGATTGCCGGGGGTGGAGGTGAAGGTGAAGCCGATGACTCTGCAGTTTTCAGAGCTCAACCAGAAATTAACTTACGAAACTACGTTTAGCAGGTTGGCTAATGCGAGATCTGGAGCTGCTGTTCAAGGGTTTCTTACTTGGAGTTCTGCTAAGCACTCCGTGAGGAGTCCGATTGTTGTTCAGCTTTGATTTTGGACAGAGTTTTGGTTTGTAACAATAATAAGAAAATTGAATAAAATTTGTAGTTCGTATTCATAAATGGACAAAACTATTAATTAAAATAGGGAAAATCATGAATTTACTCTTGCTAAGTCACACCTTAATTTTCTGCATGAAAATGATATGTAATTTCAAGATTTTTATTTGATCTCCAAACACAGAGCATTTAAGAATATTAATTAAAAAAATATTTATTTTGATGTGAGTTATTATTAGGTGCGGCAATCTCTAACTCTACTGACAACCCAATTTGAACCTAACACAAAATTAACTGGTTGGGTTAACTCATTTAAATTTTGGATCGGTGTTTTAGTCGAACCCGTAAATCCAAATAAATTTCATATCGGGTTCGGATCAGTTTCGGGTCAACACGCATAATCCGAATAACCCACAAAATTAATCAATTTTAAATTTTAATGGTATACAACCATTATATCCGCGAAAATTAAATATATGTTGTTTTATTTTACAATATAAAATATAATTAATAAAGTTATATATCTTAGCATTTTAGCAATTATTTTTAAATATGTTTGATTTTTATTCATCAATATTATATTTAATGAGTTATAATATAACTTATTTTTTATATTATAAGTAAAAAATATATATATATATATATATATATATATATATGGAGCGGATCCAGTGAGAAAACACTTAACGTGAGAAAGTGAGAAAGATGCTTGATTGCATTCACGGCATTGCTTGATTGTATTCAGGTCGTTGCTTGATTGCAATGTTGCTTGATTGTGCTTTAGTTGTTGCTTGATTGCATTTTAGTTGTTGTTTGATTCAATATCAACCATTGGTTTTTTTAGATCTGATGGACATGATTCATTTTTTTTCTCACATGGGGATTTTTTTTACATGATCCCTCCTCTATATAGGGAGTGGATCCAGTGAAATTATATATATAGGGATGCGATCAGTGAGAACCACTCTTACCATAAGAAATTAGAACTAATCCTCGCCATTGATTTTGATGAATGAACGCTCAGGATTTTACTAAAATTTTCGGTCATTTTATCTCAAAAAACCTGCATTATAGGGTATTTTTGTCATTTTGTACTTATTTAAGATTCTGTTTGCATATTCATTCTCGACATGCATTATATATCTAACAAACATTCATTATATGCATAAGAAACATGCATTATATACCTAGGAAACATGCATTATATACCTAACATTCATTATATACCTAACAAACATCTTCCTGTATTATAATATGGTATGACTCTTATTTTATAACAATATTACTATAATTATACGACATTACTTCCTCTATTATATATAATATTACTTTTATTTTAGAGAAAAATTATATTACTTTCATTATAATGTATATGTTATTACTATATAATAACAAGTGCAAATATAATGATGAATGATGATTTCGCTGAAATAAACATGTTGCATTTTATCTATCATATTCTGAATTATATACTATAACTTCATGCATTATATTGTGCAACTGCATTCATTATATAAGAATTCGTGTACTGTTACGAGAATTATGTATATTATACATGATATTTATTTTAGAGAAAAATATATTACTTTCATTATAAAGCATATGTTATTTCTATATAATACATAACAAGTACAAATATAATGATTAATGATGATTTTGTTGCGCCCCCAAACCGGGCCTATGCGACAGTCCCACGTGCGACACAATGCACGCTAAGGGAAGTTGTGGTTTTAAGAAGAAGTATTTATTCATGCGGAAGCAAGTAAAGAATCGATCAAAAATGAAATAAGATTTATGAGGTTCAAATAAATAGTCGCAGTGGAGATTAGAATCAATTAAATGGTCACAAGCATGATGAGGCAATAAATTAACATATGCTTGAAAGGAAAAGCAATAAATAGTTCGCAACGGAAAATGGAGTCAAATAAATGATACAAGCATGGTGGAACAATATTTTAAGTCATGCTTGAAAGAATGCAAAAGGCATATTTCAATTTAGAATGCAAGTACAAATGAGACTATGTATGAAGACATAGCTCGTTGCTTCGATACCATAACCAACAAATTAAATCATGCTAGGAGAACAAGAACGATTAGCATGCTTAGGCAAGAATGAACCATAGGAATAATAAGAGGTTTCATGAACTAGCATTTAATCAATCAAGCCTTCAAGAATTCGAATCATATCAAGATTTAAAGGAAATGCGAATCAATCATCCAAGTATTTGAAAGCTTAGTACAAAATGAGATTGAGAATGTTTAGATCGTAAATCCAAGTAATCATAGGGGTGTAATACATGCCATTAAAAAGATATAATCAAAAGCAACATGGATTCGATATGTAGTACAAACCGAACAATTAATACAATTAAGAATAATTCCGGTTTCCTCCTTCGATCCCCTCCTCATAACGTCACCTTCACCTTCATAAATCGGTACCTACATGCAGGGAAAACGCACATAGGGGCTAAGTACACGAATGTACCCAGTGGTCACGGTGTCCCAAAAACAAATACATATATATATCATGAAAACACCGCACACTCATGCATAATACAAGTTTTTATTGAAAGCCTCGTGTATATGCACAAAACATTTTCCTCACTTGGGAGCTCCCACTCAAAATAGGCACCACATAATCATTTTCCCAACATATCAACATTTCATATTTAACATGATCACATAATCATAAGGGGTAAGATAGGAGTGGCCACTCGCTATCTACCCGGTAAGGTTTAATCACCCTTACCCAACCGGTAGTCTTATTACTATCCGGACTAATGCATTAGGCTTATAATACTACGGGGGTAGCCACTTCCCCGATTCAACACATCTCCAAATCTATCATTCATCCACCAATTCATATCATCACAATAATCATACAGTGCAAAAACAATTTGCGGTGTAACATGCTTTAAAAAAAGAATCATTTTGGAAAAGCATTTGGCAAAACCATTTTGATAGGATAAAGTAGTGCCCAACTCAAATGATTCGATGGATCCAATTACTTAGTTCCGCTAGTTGATGCTTCCTTCTAGGAGATTAAAGTACCTAATTAAAGTTTGAATGAATTACTACAATGTCTTTGACTCAAAATAATTATCTAGGTTCTTAAATAAATTTAATTCAATTAATTACCCGATTACAATTTATGCAATTCGAAATTTATAAAGGATAAGGTTCAAAGACTTCTAAGTTTCATTTTATTAAACAAGATTTATTAACTTAGTCAAGTTATTAAGCTAGTTAACAAGTTCATACCAAATTGCTATATTAGTTGTTAATTAAGGATAATGGATTTAGTGATCTAGTTAACAAATTATTATTAACCTAAAGCAATTATTTTTAATTAACTAAATGAACCATTTATGCATTTAGGCCTTAGAATATTTAAGTGAAATCTGAAAATTAATCAAATTATTCTAAGTCCAAAATATGAGTTATTACCTAGTTAACTAGTCCATTTTCAAGATAACAACAAAAATGATCTAGACATCTAATGAGACTGATTTTAATTTTAAAAAAATAAGATTTTAAAGTGCACGTGCTCGAAGTGACGGTTCGTTAAAACGAATCTTCATTTAACAACGGTGAAGCCTAACATAAGCAATTTCCTAATTAACTTTCAGCATTTTTAGATTTCAGCAATCAACTTCCCAAATTTTTTATAATTAATATACTGAGTTAAATGACTTGATTTTTATATAGATTGCTAATTAACATGTCTAGAGTTCATATTATAAAAATCAGATTTTTCCAAAGTCCAAAAATATGTTTTTAAGGCCTTGTAATTTAAACTGCCAGAATCTTCCACACATTATTAAAATGCTACAAACTCGAGTTTTACAACTCGGATTCATAAAATTCCAAATTCCACAGATTCCTAACTCGTTCGAGTTTATACAGTTCGAAAATCAACTCAATTCAACCATCACAGAAACAGACATGATCATTTTAATCTCTGTCCAAAACAGGGCATGCTCTCAAATTTCATCAACACATGATTTCTCAACATACATGCCATTATCTCATCCCCAAACTTCATATATATCATTTTCAGATCCATCTAAGTTTGAATATCAACTTTAAACATGAAAGGTCATGATTCTTAAGCTTGATCAAACATGCAATCATATATATGTGTTCTATGCTCATCAATATGCAACATCTATCAAGCTTAGGCCGCATGCTCATCTAATCCATTTCCCTTAAGATTTTATTTGTGACCTCTTGATCCTACATGCAATCACATATTCATAACAAGGAAGTCATAGGGAGTGTAAAAATTGTCTACTTGAAGGGAGAAATTTTCAGCTATTGGTCCTTCACGTTTTCGAGTTGTTTTTTACGTTGCCTAGCTTAGATCCTTACGTATCCCAGCTCCTCTCTTCGTGGGGATCACGTTTCTCCTACTTGAAGCTTGATTCCACTTCGTGTTTGAGATCAATGTGCTCCGATCATAGGGCTTCTTACGTCATTGCGTAGAGGAGGTTGATGAGGTAAGCTTTTTGTAAAAATGGAGGATAAATGGGTGGAGGAAGGGTTGAATATTGAAGGTTCAAGGGGCTGTTTTAATGGAGGTTCTCATGGTGTTTAGAGAGAGAAATGGTGCAGGGAAAGTTTGGAGAAGATGAAGTGAAGTGATGAAGTGATGGAATGAATTTTTGAGAAGTAAAATAAAAAGATTTTCAGCAAAAAGGGGAGGGGTGTGTCCATCATAATGGGGAGAAATAAGGGTGGAGTGTGTAGATATATTTGCATGACTTGATTGATATTTTTATAATGATCACCTTCTACTTTCCATGTTTGCCCTTGAGTGATTCAAATTCCCCTTTTCACCAATTGCCCTTGTAGGTAAATAGCCAAAGTAGGGGCTATAGCAATCATTCTCTACATGACTAATTGAAATAGAATAACCCATGATCTCTAATTAAATTATTTCCCTATGGTCTTGCATTTCGATAATTAATTAAGTAATACGAAAATTTTTCTTTCTTCGAACTCTTGCCTTGGCATTTCGAATCGTCTCAATCGGATGTCGTATGAATATTTGGGCATAAAATAATAATATGGGTCTTCCCATATTTAATTATATTCTCATCTTTAAAATAGGAATAATATGGCTAATAAAATCAATAAGTAGGAAATTAATTATTCCAACAACTCGATCATATGTCAATCGGCTCGCGATTAAAAATTGATCATCATATCGTGTATATATATATGTGAGCATCGAAATTATTGGGCATCCCATTTAATGGAATTAAATTTCGGAATTCGCCTCGGAGGTAATATTGATATAATATAACTTGCCGATGTTAATATAATTATTTTCCCTACTATAATTCTCATCTCGATAATTAATTCGATAACTATGAATTAAATAAGGAAATATACATGGACTTGCTAAATTAATTAGTTGAGCTATTTTATTTATTCTCATGTGGGCTCCTATTTAATTTGGCCCAACACATTAAATAAATAGAGTCCTCTTAGCCCAATTCTCCAATTAAATAAAACGGCTGGGCTTGAATAAATAACTCGGCCCAATCGCGTAGCTACGATAATAATAAATATTACCGAGTCGAATAAATTATTCCGATCGTCATCCGTGATTTATTTATTGAATTTTACTATTCGTCCTCGCGGCTATAATTCGAATGTCGTAGAGAAGTCGCTTGATATTATTAATAATATAATGGTTGTAGCAACATTTGCTTCGTAATTTATTAAATAAAAAGGTTTGAAAAATACGGGGCGTTACATCCTACCCACCTTACAAAAATTTTCGTCCTCGAAAATTGAAAGTCTACTGAAATAGCTCGGGGTATTTTTCTTTCATTTTCTCCTCGAGTTCCCACGTAGCTTCTTCAATATCATGATGTTTCCACAGTACTTTCACTATCGGTATACTCTTCATGCGGAGCTCTTGAGTTTTTCTATCGAGGATTGCTACAGGCATCTCACGATGATGGATAACATGTCTAGGGTCGTAGACATATTCGCGGAGTTGAGATACGTGAAACACGTTGTGAATGTCGCCCATATTTGGCGGCAGGGCCAATCGGTACGCTACCTGGCCCACTTCTTCAAGGATCTCGAATGGACCTACATATCTTGGCTTCAATTTCCCGTGCATCCCAAAGCGAGTCACTCCTTTCGAGGGTGATATCTTAAAGAAGACCTTATCCCCTATTTCGAATTTCAATTCACTGCGGCGGGTGTCGGCATACGACTTTTGTCGGTCTTGTGCTTCCTTGATCCTTTGTTTGATCTGACGGACCGATTTAATCATATCTTCTACCGCTTGAGGGCCAAGTGCCTTCCTCTCGCCTACCTAGTCCCAGTAGAGAGGTGACTTGCACTTTTTGCCGTATAGTTCTTCGAATGGTGCCATCCTGATGGTTGACTGATAACTGTTGTTATAAGCAAACTCAATTAATGGTAGAACTCGCTCCCAATTCGCTCCTTGATCGAGCACGACTGCTCTCAACATGTCCTCTAGGACTTGAATCGTCCTTTCGGATTGTCCATCTGATTGAGGGTGATAAGCAGTGCTGAAATTTAGTTGAGTCCCTAGTTCTCTTTGCAAGCTCATCCAAAACCTGGAAGTGAATTTGGCATCTCTGTCGGAGGTGACGGAGTTTGGTAACCCATGCAGTCGGATTACTTCTCGCACGTAGATCTGTGCTAGCTTTTCAGCTCCGTAGGTTACTTGAACTGGTAAGAAGTGAGCGCTCTTTGTTAGTCGATCTACAATTACCCATATGCTCGTATTTTTCTTCTGTGTCGCTGGTAGACCAGTCACGAAGTCCATGGCTATGTGCTCCCACTTCCACTCAGGTATTTCTAACAGCTGCAATTTACCGTACGGGCGTTGATGTAGCATTTTGACTTGTTGGCAAATTAGACAACTCTCCACGTACTCGGATATATCCTTCTTCATACCTTCCCACCAAAACGATTGTTTCAAATCTTGATACATTTTGGTTCCTCCGGGGTGAGCGGTATACGGAGTGTCATGCGCCTCCTTCATAATCTCTTTTCTTAGACCATCGTCTTCGGGTATGCAAATTCTTCCTTTGAACAGTAAGGCATTATCCGGTGCCTCGGTGAAGTCTCCCTCTTGGCCTTGTCGAACTTTTACTCGGATCTTTTCTAACGATTTGCTCTGCCTCTGTAGGTCAATGATCTATTGTCTCAGTTCGGGGATTACTACTATGGCGGCTAGACATCCACCTTCTTCCTTTGAACTCAGTATAATGACTTCAAGTCTGAGTTTTTCGAATTATCTGATCAAGTCCTCAGGTGCAGTCAAATAAGCTGCGCTCGCATAGCCATTTCGGCTCAGGGCATCGGCAACTTTGTTAGCTTTTTTGGGATGGTAGTTGATGGTCACGTCGTAATCCTTGACTAACTCTAACCATCGTCGTTGCCTCATGTTTAGCTCCTTCTGCTCGAAGAAGTATTTCAAGCTCTTATGGTCTGTGAATATTGCGCATTTAACACCATATAAATGGTGTCTCCATATCTTAAGTGCGTGTACCACAGTAGCTAGTTCTAGATCGTGCATTGGATAATTAAGCTCGTGTGGTCTTAATTGTCGGAAAGCATATCCTATCACTTTCCCACCTTGCATTAGCACACATCCCAATCCATTCTTTGACGCATCGGTGTAGACCTCAAAGTCTTTTCCATCTTCAGGTACAGCTAGTACGGGTGCAATGGTCAGTAGCTCCTTCAACTTTTGGAAACTTTTCTCACAAGCGTCTGACCATTCATATTTTGCACCTTTCCTCAGTAGCTAGGTCATTGGCCTTGCTATCTTCGAGAATCCTTCTATGAAACGTTTGTACTAGCCTGTCAAGCCTAGAAAACTCCGAATTTCATTCGGATTCTTCGTTGATTTCCATTCTTGTATTGCTTGGATCTTGTTAGGATCGACCTTTATCCCTTCGGCGGATATGAAGTGCCCTAAGAACATAACTTCCTTGAGCCAAAATGCACACTTGCTAAACTTCGCGTACAACTTCTCTGCTCTTAGTGTCTCTAGGACGATCCGAAGATGTTCTTGATGCTCTTCCTTCCCCTTAGAGTAGATCAAGATGTCATCAATAAACACTACGACAAATTTGTCGAGGTATTGGTGGAAAACTCGATTCATCAAGTCCATAAATACCGCAGGGGCGTTTGTCAACCCAAACGGCATCACTGTGAACTCATAGTGTCCATATCTTGTACGGAAAGCAGTTTTCGGAATGTCTTCTGCTCGAACCTTTAACTGATGATAATCGGATTTGAGATTAATTTTCGAGAAGACTCCGGCTCCCTTGAGTTGATCGAATAGGTCATCTATTCTAGGCAGGGGATATTTGTTCTTCAGTGTTATTTTGTTCAACTCTCTGTAGTCGATGCACATTCTTAGTGATCCGTCTTTCTTCTTGACGAATAGCACCGGGGCTCCCCAGGGTGAAACACTGGGTCTTATAAATCCGAGATCCAAGAGTTCTTGTAGTTGAGCCTTCAACTCTTGTAGTTCTTTTGGTGCCATTCTATATGGTGCTTTCGACACTGGTGCTGCTCCGGGTTCTAATTCGATCGTGAACTCTAACTGACGGTCCGGTGGTAATCCAGGTAGTTCTTCGGGAAATACATCCTCGAATTCTCGAACTATAGGGACATCTTGTATCTCTTTCTTCTTGCTTTCGTCTCCATCGAGCCAAACAAGGCTTGGCTTCCTTCCTTATTCAGTTCTCTCATTGCACATAGTGCCGACACAACGGGTACTCTTCGCCTCTTGCTAAAACCATGGAAGTCGATGATCTTCCTGGTGGGGTCTGTGAACGAAACCTTCCTCTCCTTGCAATCAATGATCGCTTTGCATTTGGTTAGCCAATCCATACCCATAATGACATCGATGTCAGCCATGTCCATAACGTTGAGGTTTTCGATTGAGATATGGTCACTTCCTAGTTCGACTTTCACATTTGGATAACATTGATCTATGAGTACAATTTCTCCCGTGGGTGTCACTACGTCTAGCGCTTTTTCTTTCCTTACAGTTTTTAGTTCGAGTAGATCTACACATGCTTTTGAGATGAAAGAATGCGAGGCTCCGGTATTAAATAATATAATGATAGGCATACTTGAAATCTGGCAGATACCTGTGAAGTTCTCGGCATCCTTTCCTGCATCGTCTCCCTGAGTTAGACAAAAGGCTCTCCCTTGACGGTTGGCCTGTGGTGGTTGTTGTGGCGCTTGGTTCCTATTCTGATTTTGTGGAGGTGCATTTCTTCTGGGTGGCTGCGGCCTATTCTGTCCTGCTCCAATCGGCGGAGGGTTCCGATTATAGTTATTGTGTCCATTGTTCGGACACCTTGCAGCAAAATGTCCAACTCTCCCACATTGGTAGCAAACGTTATTCCTGGCCATGCATTCTCAACCTAGGTGGTCTCTCCCACAACGATTGCAGTTGCTTCTGATAGGGGCAGGAGCACAGTTAGTCTGGGGTGCTCTCTGGAAGTGTTGGTTCCCAGATTGGAACCTCTGGTTTCCTTGCCAAGGCCTCTTCTGTGCTTGGTGGTTATGTCGGAAACCTTGACGTGAAGGGTGTTCAAACCTCCTCTTGTTATCCTGTCGAGGTGGTTGATTGGAAGATGATTGCACCGCTGTATTTTTAGGCAAGGTTGCCTCTATTGCCATTGCTCTCCTAAGTGCGGACTTGTATGTCAGTCCCTCCAAGCAAGCTAGTGCAGTCTGAATTTCCCTTCTCAGTCCGGATCGGAACCTTTTCAATTTCTTGTTATCCGTATCGATATGTTCTGGTGCATATCGCGACAGTGCGCAGAACTTACGGTCGTACTCTTGCACGGTGTCCCTTCCTTGCTTCAGATTCATAAATTCTTCTTCGTTGCTCAGTTGGTACGTTTCCGGGACGTACCTCTCATATAGTTCGGCTTTAAATTCTTCCCAAGTAAAAGTAGCAACCTCTTCATCAGTGAGGGTGCTCAAATGGCTTTCCCACCAATAATCTGCTTCGCCTTGTAGTTGATAAGGCATACAGATCATTTTCTCCTCTTCGATGCATTGGAGGTAGCAAAAGATTCGTTCCATGCCCCGCACCCAGATGGCGGCTTTCTCGGGGCTTCCAATACCGTCATAAGTAGGCGGTTATTATTGAGAAAATATTTCCACAATCTTTCGAGGTGGAGGAGGAGGTGATGCCTCTTGTTCTCTTTCCCCCTGCTCCTCGCTTTCCTCATCCTCTTCCTCATGGATTTCATGAAGATTTCTCATACGGGGTCGGCCTCTTGGTGGCATTCTATAAAATAGGCACAATAAATGTTAAGCGCAGTTAAATAACGGATTAGCTTGCAGAAATAAACATTCTCATACAATTACTCGCGTATTCCTTGATCATCGATCATGGTTACAATCAATCATGTGGTATTATCATGCTATAGCTTATCTCGCTATTCATTTAAATTCTAAAAATTCACAACATTATGCAAGCACGGCTATCATTCGTTTCCCATTTTGCGTTCCGATAAATTGCCTTGATAAAATAAGATTAACTAATACTATAAATATATTTTCATACGCCTCCAAGATTGCTATCATTTTTTTTTGGAATTACGACTTGGTGCATAGTTCGATCCGCTAGACTTGATTCGGAGGTTTTCTCCATACAATGTTTTGCAAAATATGATATAATTAGTTGTTGTTCATTGTTGAGTCTCGTAGTGCATGTTTACGGAAACCATTTTTATCTTTCGATTCTCTTTCGGGTCGTGTCACAGCCTGTGGTCCTGTCAATGGTGAGCCAGCAGCTTTTTGCCTTATTTTCAGGTGTCTGTCGTTGCCCGCGGTTGGGGACCGCAACATTTGGCCGTGTTTCGGGGCCTCTGTCGTTGCCCGCGGCATTTTGCCTAAATTTTGGGTCTCTGTCGTCACTCGCGGCGGCAGCCCGCGGTGAAGAATTTTCAGACCTTTCGTTGCCCGCGGTGCGTGACCGTGGCTCTTGGCTGGGAAATGGTTTGCGAGGCGCGGTCCGCGGCCTTACCCGCGGCCTGACTGCGGTGATTTGCCTTGTTTCCGAGCCTCTGTCGTTGCACGCAGCAATGGCTCGGTTAGTTGTGTCTCCCGCGTCCCGTGGCCTCCTAGTTCAGAGAATCCTTGCCATTTTCATGTATTGACTTCCTCTTACTTGAAGTTGCTCATATTTGCTTCTTCAATTCTTAAGTTTAATATACAACGGTTGTATATATATATTCGAACTTCAACTATTATAATGTAACCCGCTATATAACTCATTCGTTTGAGAATATTTATTCAATAGTTTTCCCCCAAAAATTTTCTTCATTCACACCATGAGTACATGGATAATTCGGAGCTCAACGTTGATTAAAATTTTGATTTTTCCATTACTTCACGACAAAAATTGGATTCCCTTTGGAACCGATCGACAATATTTAATCGTTCATGATTACATTTTTAATACTTCCCAAAATATGGAATAATACTAAGTTAGGATTGCTACGCTAATCCTAAGTCAAAAGGTGAATCGCTTCTTTTCTTCACGGATGGAATACTTCATCGTTATCATCTCATGCCGGTAAATGAGCTGCGGCGTCTTGATTAAATTGATATTGCACCTCGTCGATTAAATTCCAATCCTCGTAATTGTGAGCCTCATGACCTACCACTCCTAGCTCGGGTTCTGCTAGACCTCCATTCAAGTTTCCTTCGTTGTTTCCCGGTGGTGCATCATTCATGGCTAGAAGGGCCTCATCGTTCTCCTCCCATTCGTTTAAGTCTCCTATCTCATCCCACATCATGGGGTCATCGTCGAGTCTTAATTGTCCTTGATCATCTTCTTCGCCTTCCTCTTCCTCCGGGTCTTCTTCTTCGGGGTCTTCTCCTTCCGGGTCTTCTTCCGGGTCCTCCTTGTAACACCCCGTATTTTCCGCTACTATTTTGATAAATAATTATGAAGCGTTTGGGCTAAATTAATTTAATTATATTATGAGCATGACCATGATTTAATTCGATGATGGGTATTTACTCGAAAATATTTCCGAGGTAATATTCCGGAAACCATTTCCCCACTGTTCTCCTAAGTTTTTGGCCCTATATGATAAATGTGGGAAGATTATCTTAGTTTAAATCATATGTTATAAGTTGAATAAATTAGGGAATTACTAGTATAGCCTCACTTGTCTTATTAGGTGATGATTTATTTAGGAGGGCTATACT
>JAPKLW010008992.1:0-11459 GCA_026898455.1 Plectranthus barbatus | reverse complement strand
CATACTTCCCCCTAACTGGTTGGCCTCTTCATCAGTTATCAACTGATACCACTTGCTGGTAGTTCTTGCTGCTGGCAAACTTCCATCAGTTATCCGCTGGCAACTGGAAAGATGGAAAATTGAGCGCTTGGACTCAATTTTATTCCGCATAAACTTCTCTTCTCTTGGAATTGGGAGCTGGGACCCAATTTCGCTTCAACTGATGGCCTATGCTGGCAAGATTCCACCAGTAGACACCAGTTGTTAGATAGAGATACCACTGAAATAAAAACAACTAAGAGCTTGGACTTAGTCGTAATCAGCGTCCTCCAGAAGATCAAGAACAGAATGAGAGCTGGGACTCATTCTTCCTCATCATTGGGGCTCACATCAATCTCCATAAGACCGAGTTTGATGCACAACTCCTTAAATCTTGCTTCTGGCAGTGGCTTGGTGAAGATGTCAGCCAGTTGATCTTCAGTTCTGATATAGTCCACGCTGACATCCTTCTTCTCGACATGATCACGAATGAAGTGATGTCGAATATCTATGTGCTTGGTTCTGGAGTGATGAACCGGATTCTTCGTGATGCACATAGCACTGTTGTTGTCGCAATAGATTGGAACACAGCCAGTGTCCACTTAATAATCCTCCAGTTGTTGCTTGATCCAGATAATTTGAGCACAGCAACTGGCAGCGGCAACATACTCAGCCTCAGTGGTAGATGTAGCAACTGAGTGCTGCTTCTTGCTAAACCAACTGATTAGCTTGTGTCCTAGAAACTGACACGTACCACTGGTACTCTTCCGGTCAATACGGCATCCAGCGAAGTCTGAATCTGAATATCCAATGAGTGTAAGCTCATCATTCCTGGGATACCATATTCCAAGAGATTCAGTCCCCTTCAGATATTTCACTATCCTCTTGGCAGCTTCCATGTGTGACTTCTTCGGATTTGCTTGAAATCTGGCACACACTCCGACTGAATAAGAAATGTCGGGTCTGCTTGCTGTGAGATAGAGAAGTGATCCAATGATTCCTCGGTAGATGGTAGGATCAACTGATTCACCTTGCTCATCAAGAAATATTTGACAACTGGTGCTCATAGGTATTCTGAGGGACTTAGTTTTCTCTGGGCAATATTTCTGGATTAAGTCCTTCGTATACTTCCGCTGGCTGATAAAAATTCCATCAGCTGACTGCTGGACCTGGAGTCCGAGAAAGTATGTTAACTTGCCCATCATACTCATCTGAAATGATGTCTGCATCAGTTGAGAAAACTTCTCGCACAGAGTTATATTCCTTGATCCGAATATGATGTCATCTACATAAATCTGGACCATCAGCATGTCACCTCCATCCTTGAGAAGAAAGAGAGTCCTATCAATCTTCCCTTTCCGAAATCCATTGCTGGTAAGGAATTGTGACAGCGTTTCGTACCAAGCCCTGGGCGCCTGTTTCAATCCATACAGGGCCTTCCTTAGCTTGTACACCTTGGTGCCAACTTCAAAGCCTGGAGGTTGCTCGACATATACCTCCTCTTTTAGCTCGCCATTCAAGAAGGCGCTCTTCACATCCATCTGGAACACTGTGAAGCCGTGATACGCTGCATACGCATGGAACAGCCGTATCGCCTTCATTCTGGCAACTGGTGCGAAGGTCTCATCGAAATCGATCCCTTCACACTGCCTGTAACCTTTGGCGACTAATCGAGCTTTATTTCTGACCACGGTGCCATTCTCATCTCGCTTGTTCTTGAAAACCCACTTGGTGCCAATCACTGACTGATGTGATGGTCTCTCCACCAAGTCCCAAACGTTATTGCGAGTGAATTCTGCAAGCTCCTCTTGCATGGCATTAATCCAATCAGCGGATTCTAGCGCAACTCCTATGGAAGTAGGTTCCATTTGAGAAATAAAACAACTTAGGAGCGCACTGCCGTGTCGAGTCTGGACTGAACCTTCCGGATCACCGAGAATAGCATCAGTTGGGTGATCCCTCAGCCATTTGGGAGGACCAGCGACTGCTGGTGCCGGCTGTGAACTAGGTTCATCTGTCCTGACGACTGGTGCTTCCACATTTCCACCAGTCGGGGCTGCAACATCAGCTGGTGCTGGACCTTCACCAGTTGGAACAACTTCATCAGCATCACCTTCTGACTGGTTGTCTGAACCTCCACCAATGTTGTCAGTATCAGCTGGTATCTCCATTCCAGCTGGTCCATCATTGCCTTCTTCTTCAAAAAGGCCAGTAGGTATTCCCCCTAGATTGTTGCATGGATTACTCAGAGAGATTGAGTGAAAGGTCTCAGCAAGATCATTTGCATCACCGACCCTCTCAGGTTGCTGATGGGCACCTGAGGGAACTGGTTGTGAAGATGATCCATTCATAGGTCTAGTCGAACCAGTTGGTTGAGCATCGGAAGAATTTCTGCCCAACTGGTCGCTGACATCCTCGACCTCAGGAACATCTTCAGCCAGTTGGCGTAAGGACCTGCGCACTAAAGTAGCTTCATCAAAAACAACATTGCATGTTATTTCCACAAGCTGGGTAGTCTTGTTAAATACTCTATAGCCCTTGTGAGAGGGATGTCCATATCCGACAAACACACCCTCATCAGCCTTAGGCGAGAAAGCATTTAACTTCGACTTCCCATTATTATGGATATAACATGGTGAACCGAATGCACGAAGATGAGCTATAGAAGGCTTACGACCAAAGTACACTTCGTAGGGAGTTTTCTGGAGTCTGTCGTTGATCCCGCTTCTATTCTGAGTGTAGCAGGCAGTCACCAACGCTTCTCCCCAGAAACTCTGTCCCAAGCCGGACTCAGCCAGCATGGACCGGACTGCTTCTTTCAGCGTCCTGTTCCTACGTTCTGCCAGTCCATTCTGCTGCGGTTGCCTTGGAGTAGATCTCTCATGCTTGATCCTGGCCTCCGCGCAAAAATCCATCAGCGGACCGTTGCAGAATTCAGTCCCATTGTCCGAACGAATTCGCTTTACCACAGCTTCTCTCTGTTTCTGAGCTTGGATGATCAACTCAGGAAGAATCACCTTCACCTCATCCTTTGTTCTGAGAAGCTTTACCCAGGTATAGCGCGAGTAGTCATCGACTACCACCAGCGAGTATCGTCTTCCTCCAATGGTTTGCGGCGTTACTGGTCCAAACAGGTCCATATGTAACAGCTCAAGTACCTGACTGGTACTGGGGCAAACAGGTGACTGGCTCTTGAAGGACTTCTTGGTTTGCTTGCCTTGCTGGCATGCCTTGCAAATTCCTTCCTTCTTGAACCCACCCTTGGGAAGACCATCTACAAGATCATGCTTGGTTAGGTAATTAATAGTTTTGAAATTCAAATGACTTAACCTTTTGTGCCACAGCCAGTTAGTTTCCATGGAACTGATGGCTACAAAGCATGTATCAGTCTACCCGCTTTGCCAGTCAACGACATAAAGGCCTCCTTTCCTGACACCTCTCAGCTTGGTCTCACCAGAATCTTCATTCTTGATCTGGCACCCAGACTTGTCAAACACAATGGTATAACCATTGTCACACAGCTGACTGATGCTCAGGAGGTTGTGCTTCAGGTTGGTAACAAGGGATACGTTCACAATACGCACATCATCTTTCTCGATGCAGCCCTTGCTAATAACTCTGCCCTTGGAGTTATCACCAAAAATGACTGGAGGTCCTCTGACCTTGGTAAGCTCTGAGAACAGGAACTCCTCACCAGTCATATGAGCGGAGCAACCACTATCAATGATCCACTCGCTCGACCTCTGAAGCTGACTTGCATGACCTAGTTCCTGCAAGAAAAATAGAATCATTTAGGTCCCCGATCATCAGCGGGTCCTGCAGGGTTAGATCTCTGGATCATTCCTTTCGGAATCCAGACTTGTGTGATCTTCAGCTTGGTGTTACCCTTGCTGACATCACCTGTGGCCTTTCCCTTCCTTTTAAAATAATGCATGGTTTTGGAAGGTGTGGCTGTGTGTGCAGATCCTCTGGAGGTATTCTTCCTCCAAGAGTGTCGGAAATTTCTTTCAGACTGATCATGTTGCCTTGGTGGTCTCTGAAATTGAGGGCCACGATGATTAGCCTTCCCAGCCCTTGAGAAAAGGTTTTGATTGGGTTCAGGCCTCCGATAGGTGTTCCTCCTATCGGGAAATATCCTCCTCTCAGTATTCCGCTGAGATTTGGATCCCTTGCAAGTATGCTGGCAACTGGCATACTTGTAAGGTTGTGCGTGGAATCCCTTGACAGCTGGTGCTGGCTGTCGGATTCTACTGGCAGCTGACGCTGACTTCCTTGCCTTAGAATATTTCGGCTTAGTCTGCGTCCTGGGGTGTGCTGGCGTCCTGTCAGCAGAGGATCTTGCCAGTTGAGGATTTTGTCTTGATGACGCACCTATGTATCTGGACTTATGGTTCCTGTGCTGATCAGCCACACGGGACTGACTGGCATAACCAGCTGGTGCTGATGCATTTGCCAGTTGGCCCTTACCCTTACCAGTACTGATTTGTTCGGGTTGATTTATGCTCAAATCTTTTGTAAATCCCAACCCGGACTTATCAGAAGGCTTTCTCCAATGACTTAGAGCTGCCTCCAAGTCTTTCGAGCCTTTATTTAGAAAATTGATTTTGTTTTCTTGCTCCAGAACGAGATTGTGAAAGTTATCTCGTTCAGTTTTTGCAATTTGGAAATCTTGGAGCAATTCAGAATGAGCCTTTTTCAAACTTGCTAGTTCTTCGCTGATGGACCTCGATTTTTCAATCTCACTGGTCAAAACAGTAATTTGACCTTTCAGCGAAGCATTTTCACCAGCCAAAACATTTTTTATTTCATAAAATTTTAAAAATTCATGCTGAAGAACATCTAAAGTGACATCTTCTGAGTCGGAGCAATGCGACTCAGAATCGTCTATGATTTGTACTGGCATGATATGCAATTGAGGAACTGATTGTACCTCATTGTCAGCAGCAAGTGCCAGTTGTTCCTCATCTTCAGCATCTTCTTCAGCTGGCTCTTCTCCGAGAGCTGCCATAAACGCCAGGAGAGCTTCTTCTTCTGACTCTCCATCTGACTCGAACTCCCCATCATCATGATCGGGTATGTCAGGCACCTCAGTCCTGGTCAGCATGGCTTTGGCAACAGCCTTGGAAGCACGCTCTTCAAAGAGCTTCTTCAGCCTTTCCCTTTCAGTTTTGTCCACCTGTGGACATTCAAACTTTAAGTGATCAGGGGATTGGCACTGAAAACAAGCACGAGGAGCTCTCTTGACAAATTTTCCGTCAGATGAGCTAGAAGAAACTCCCTGTTTTGACTTGGCTTTTTCCAGAAGGATAGCCAGTCTTTTCATCTGTTGCTCTAGTTCAGCGATAGAGCTCTCGACGCCTTTGGAATGAGATCATGATGTGGACTGGATCTCCTTCGGCTGGTTGTGCTGTGCAGCGGGTCTCTCAGCATGGAAGGGCTTCTTGTGCTTCCAATTGAAGTCCTTTTTGACGAAGTACGCCTCGTCCTGAGCTTTAACGCTGGGGGATCCAACATTCCTGATGGCCTCGTTCTTATTCACTATCTGGATGTCCCACTCGTGTGCCTGCAACTGAGCAAACAACTCCTTGGGAGTCATCTTGGACAGGTCCTTTTCCTTCAGAGCTGTCGTCTTCACGAACCAATCTTCTTTAGGCATCTTGGACAGAATCTTCGAGTTAAGATCAGCATTGTCGTACTCTCTGCCCAGAGACTTCAGCTCGCTGACAATGGCGTTGAATCTCGCCTCCATCTCCTTGATGGTTTCTCCAGTCAGCATCTGGAAGGACTCATATTTGTCCACTGCAACCTGCAATTTGTTGCGTTTCATTTGGTCAGTTTCTTGACATAGACTATCAAGATAATCCCATACTCCCTTGGCATTATCAAACTGGAGGGCTTCCTCCATCAGCGACTTAGGAAGAGAAGCCAGGATCAGCTCGTGAGCAATGGAATCCAACTGGTTCCGCTTCCTGTCCTCGGCGTTCCATTCGCTTTGAGGCTTTGGGATCACAGCAGCTGGACGATCTCCTAGCTGGTGCTGTATCATGGTGATCTCAATCGGCCCTGTCTCTAGCACATCTTTCATCTCTGGATGGATGCTCTTTAAAGAGATGAGCGACCTCTTTCGCCATATATCATGCTTCACAGTCCCGTATTCGAGTAGCTTCGGATTATTCATCTTGATGTACCTGAGCTAATCAAACAGACAAACAAGGTGCAAGGAAAATGGATCTCGGTCCTAAGCGACACAGAAACGAACGGTCTGTAAGAACCGTCCGCTCTGATACCACTTGTTGGTCCCGGTTTATCAGAGTGTATAACGTTACGCAGCTGAAATATTGAACTTATAAGTCTAACTTGCACTCTGTCCTGCTGGTTGGTCAGCTGACTGGCTGGCTGGCTGGTCAGCTGATAGCTCAACACTTAGAATATATTAAGCCTAGTTTGCACAGTTATCAGTTTTCAGATATACACCAGCACTTGAGTGCTGGGTTTCAAATACAAATTTAAATACTGAAAGCAGATAAAGGCAAAGGATGTTTATAGTGGTTCGATCAACTGATCTACGTCCACTCTCCAGTCGACTCACTGGAAATTCACTATAAGAGTAATCCGGTACAAAGTTCCTACGATCTATCTCCAGCTGGTAGATGCCCCGTCTACCAGTCCACTGGATCAACCGCTCCCGGTCCTTGTCCTTCTTCAACTCTCGTCAGATGGATGGAGTGCGAGCACGTCACTTCAACCTCCTCCTCTGACTGGTTGGGTGTTGAGTTCTCCCAAGAACGTAAATCCTCTACGGCAAACTGCCCGTAATAACTCAAGAGCTGGCTGGCTCTGGAGCTGCTATGTTCTTCCTCAGAAAGAGAAAGAACACCAGGTGAGGTCTAAACTTACAAGCAGGAAGCTTGAAGTCTCGTGTTTGAAAGATATCAACACACGAAAAAGCTTTAAAGAAAGCCTCGAAAGATGCTTGCTTGCTAGCAATGAATGTTCGTTCTTTCGGTAGTTGGAGAGTATTGAATGTTCAGGATGCCAGCGTGTAAGCGTCGAAGCCAGTAAGCGTGGGAACTGGGAAGCCTCTTAAATGTTGGTAGCTCCGACCTATTTATAGACGCAGGATCCCATTCAAATTTCTAGCCGTTTGGACACATCCGGAATGGGTCTCTGTCCTCGGATGTACTGGTAGACGGCGGCAGGTAGGAATTTCAGGAAAACCCCATACCTGTGTCTGCTTTTTCTGACACAGACCTCTTTGTGTCAGAACGGCATTATTTCGTCAGTACGAGGAATCGCAACTGGTGTCTTGAACTGATAGACTTTAAGGATATCCTTCCCTAAAGTCTTACTTTGTCAGTATATTCCTCAGACGAATCTTCTTTTTGTCTCTAAGACTCTGGGAGAGCGAATCTTGAATTCTGCTGGTAACATCTGACTGGTAGATCGTACTGGTGATCTTGTGCTGGCAGTCTCTGCTGGTGACTTACGCTGGCACAATCTTAGTCTACCAATTTGTCTGATGTTAACCCTTTCTTGGAATCTCCCATGACTGGTGGCTTCACCGCTGGTGAATAGTGTCAGCCAGAACACGTATTCTGCTGGTAGGATTTGTCAGCCTCCTGCTGGTGAAATCCTTCCAACTGGTGAACAGTAGCCAGTCATTAGCTCTTGACTCCACGCTGATGAACAGTGTCAGCATGGGTCTGTCAGTCGTCTGCTGGTGAGACTTCTCTCAACTGGTAAGCACATCTCATGCTGGTGAACAGTAGCCAGCATGAGTCTTGATCAGCTACGACTTACAACTCAAAAGACCTAAACAGGACTTTACATTTGAGACTAGAGCTATTCTAGAGACAAACTGACGCTGGTTGGACTTAGGATTTGATGCACCAAAACTATGATCTAGACAACAGAATCACAACATTTCTATGAGTGCTTCTAGTTCTATAATCTAACAAGTAAGCTACTGAGGGAAAGGAAACTTAGCCAAATTTCCCAACAATGTTAAAGGTCAAGTGGGAGTGAAAATAAGTAACATTGATGATCACTGAGCTTGATGAAATAGTTTGAGTCATGTTGAAAGGTTGTGCTAGCTGATGTTGAGGCATTTTTGTTTTTGGAACTTGGGACTTCAAATTTGATTGAAGTGCTTTGTTAAATCGATGAGATATGTTTCTAACAATTTCATGTTAATCATAGACTATTTTGTTAAGTCTTTCTTTTTCCAATTTTGCTGAGGGCATGATGCAATGTTGCTTAGGCTAAATTTGACTATCTCATGAGGGCTAATGTGTCGTTTGTTTGTTTATTTTTATCCTTTGTTTGTGTCTTTGTTGCTTGGGGACACGCAACATCTTAAGTTTGGGGAGTGATAAGTCCCTTTAGGAGTTATTATTTTAGTGTTTTATAGGTGTATTTTATGTTCTTTTTAGTATTTCTAACTCGTTTTAGTTTTTTTTTGTGTTGTATTTATCATTGTCTACATTGTGTGTCTTGAATAGTTGTGTTTTTTTTTTTTAGTTGTTTTACAAGGAAAATGAGTGATATTAACCAGGTTTCATGCCAAAGAAGTGAAGAGTAATCCACTGAAAGTTATGCTGCAGCATAAGAGTAGCATTACTGGGAGAAGAGAGACTGCACCGGGGGGACCACCTGCAGACAGAATCAACTTACTTTTCAGATTCTGTCTAAAAAGTGGGACAGGTGTCAACTGTTGTGAGCCATTAGAGTCAAAGGGCAGGATGGAGAGCCATGTGTAGGATGTAGATTCATTGGAAGTAAAAAGAGTGAAGATATTTTGAGAGCAAAGAGAGAGAAAAAAAATTCAACAATTATTCTTCCTCAACAAGCCATATTTTTAGAGAGAGGAAATCTGGGAGCTGCAGCGCAGAGATGGAGGAAAAAGAAGAGGAGCAGCTGGACACATTGCTGCTGGGTTTTCTAAATCTCTAGTTTATGTTTTTAGTTGATAGAATGAAGGATATTTGGATTTTAGTTATTATTCTTTATTTTTTTTTAGTTTAAACATGAGCTAAACTCTTAATGTTTGGGTTGTTAACTTGTTTATTTGCTTGAATATATGTTAGAGTTGTTCTTGTTTCAAATCTGGTGTTTGATTATGATTTTGGTTTGTTTGATTCCTTAAACACAGTGGCAAGGAATATTTCACCTTGGGAGACCAAAAGGAGATCTAGGCTTAGGAAGTCATAATCGATCTTGATTTCTTGTGTAGACATACAAAGAATTTGAGACTTGTAAGAACCCCTATTTTGAATATTGCATTTGAAGGCTAAATATATCATAGACATATGAAGATTAATAAGAAAATGCAGATCTAGTAGTGTGAAAACATGCTAGGCAGTAGAGAGCGAGGTTACAAGACCCAGAATTGATGTCTGAACTATGCTGCAGCATATAGGAAATTAGATAAACAAAAGTTAGCAACCCAAGTGTATTTTATTGCTTTGATTAACTCAAATTTCTGAAGTGTTTATGATTATAATTTAGGAAGAACAGTTATTAATCATTTTTGCATGAATTGGTTTTATCATTTACGCATTTCTGCAATTTTAGTTTAGAAAATCATCACACAAACCTATTTTACAAGCAATATTGTGCGCATGGCTTCATTAAACACTCTCTAGGGTTCGATATCTGGTCTCCGAGACTATATTACTTGTCAACTGCGCATACTTGCGCATAGTTCTGTAGTTACCCTATTGCAGCACAACAACAGTGAATGTACTAGAGTTAAACAATCAGCGTCATAGCTGATGAGGTCTTATAACTGACCAATACATCCAGTTGATTGACTGACATGAACCAACAACCCAACATGCAAAATTCGTACATTGAAATGTTCATGTGACTCATCTAATCATTTTCATATGTGCTAACTAACCCATGATTAAAGAATCATCAAGTTTGGAATTAAACGGTCAACTTGATATTCAAATTGATCATATTGACTCGAGTAATTAACGATATTCAAAAATGCTTTCAAGTGCATGAACACATGTATAACATGTCTTGGTATCAATACTTGAGCTTAAACATCAAATATATGAGGTATCAGATCGAAAATGGATCAAAAAACGAACACGAATGGAACTAGTCAGGCATGTTGATCAACATGCCAGATATCGACTAACATATCGACCAACTTGGTTTACGTCGATCAACTTGAGCTGTGTCGATTGATGCCACATTGCACAGACACGATCTACGAGTTTTATAGGCCATTTCCAGCCAAACCAAGCCACCCAGACTAGGGGTGAGCAACGGTCGGTTCGGTCTGAAAACCGAACCGAACCGCCCAAACCGTCAAACCGCAAATCCTAAAAAACCAAACCGAACCGCACCGCTAGGAGTATGTAAACCGCACCGAAACCGCACCGAACCGAATGGGCGGTTTCGGTTTGGTTTGGCGGTTTGCACCGAACCGCACGGTTTCGGTTTAAACCGAACTTTTTCCACCTATTTTTCAAAATGCTTGAATTAAAACATACATTTTCATGATCCAACATTTATTAAAAATCCAAATACACAAAATATAATCACACAAGTTCAACAAACAAGTCTAACTCATAAATTCAAATAAACAAGTTCATAAATAACAATTCAAATCTAAGTTCAAATCTATAAATTCATATCCAAACCGCTCGAACCGAACCGAAACCAAACCGAACCGCCCAAATCGAACCGAACCGCCATATTTTGGTTAAAACCGAACCGAACCGAATTTTGGCGATTTCAAAAAATCCAGACCGAACCGAATCGAAATTAATATATAAACCGAACCGAACCGAACCGAAACCGCCGGTTTATGGTTTGGTTCGATTTTCGGTTCGGTTTTGCTCACCCCTAACCCTGACTAGGGGTGGCAAATGGGTCGGGTTCGGGTTGGCAGGTCGGTTTGTGACCTGATAATAACAAGCGACACGCCAACCCGAACCCGACCTATATATTTTTGCGGGTCAGAAATCTCAACCCAAACCCGACCTGTTTATTTTCGGGTTGACCCGAAACTGACCCGAAATGACCTGTTTAATTATTTTAAAAATTAAAAAAATGTGTTAATTAATTTTAAAATTAATAAATTATGTTAATTGTTTTTAAAAATTAAAAAATTGTGTAAACTATTTAAAAATTTTGGTTTTAGGCTATATTTTATTTATTAAATTTTTATTTAATTATATTTTATAAATAATAATAATAATTAATATTATTGGTGGGTCAAATGCATTCGCGGGTCAACCTAAGATTGACCCGATCCCAACCCAAAAATTAAATGGGTTGGACGAGTTGACCCGAAACTGACCCAAAAATTAAATGGGTTGACCCAACCAATTTTTTCGTGCTGGGTTCGTGTCGGGTTGGAGATTGCTGCCCCTAACCCCGACTACAAAACAATATATATACATGATAGGGAACATATTTTG
>JAPKLW010008991.1:0-12629 GCA_026898455.1 Plectranthus barbatus | reverse complement strand
TGATATCCTTCTTCTCGACATGATCACGTATGAAGTGATGTCGGATGTCTATGTGCTTGGTCCTAGAGTGATGAACCGGATTCTTCGTTATGCACATAGCGCTGCTGTTGTCGCAATAGATGGGTACACAACCAGTGTCCACTTCATAGTCTTCCAGTTGTTGCTTGATCCAGAGAATTTGAGCACAGCAACTGGCAGCGGCAACATATTCAGCCTCAGTAGTAGATGTAGCAACTGAGTGTTGCTTCTTGCTAAACCAGCTGATTAGCTTGTGTCCTAGAAACTGACACGTACCACTGGTGCTTTTTCTATCTATTCGGCATCCAGCAAAATCTGAATCTGAATACCCAATGAGTGTAAGCTCATCATTCCTGGGGTACCATAAGCCAAGTGATTCAGTTCCTTTGAGGCATTTCACTATTCTCCTAGCAGCCTCCATGTGTGACTTCTTTGGATTTGCTTGATATCTGGCACACACTCCGACTGAGTATGAAATGTCGGGTCTGCTGGCTGTCAGATAGAGAAGTGATCCAATAATACCTCTGTAGCTGGAAGGATCAACTGATTCTCCTTCTTCATCAAGAAAGATCTGGCAACTGGTGCTCATCGGTATTCTGAGAGCCTTAGTCTTCTCTGGGCAATATTTCTGAATAAGGTCCTTGGCATACTTCCGCTGATTAATGAAAATCCCATCAGCTGACTGCTGGACCTGGAGTCCTAGGAAGTATGTTAATTTGCCCATCATACTCATCTGGAATGAGTTCTGCATCAGTTGAGAAAACTTCTCACAGAGAGACATATTCTTTGACCCGAATATGATGTCATCGACATATATCTGCACCATTAGCATATCATCAGCATCCTTGATGATGAAGAGAGTCCTGTCGATTTTCCCTTTCCTAAATCCATTACTGATTAGGAATTGGGACAGCGTCTCGTACCAAGCCCTGGGCGCCTGTTTCAATCCATACAGGGCCTTTCTCAGCTTGTACACCTTGGTGCCTATTTCAAAGCCTGGAGGTTGTTCGACATAAACTTCCTCCTTTAGCTCGCCATTCAAGAAGGCGCTCTTCACGTCCATTTGGAATACCGTGAATCCATGATACGCTGCATACGCAAGGAACAGCCGTATCGCCTCCATTCTTGCAACTGGTGCGAAGGTCTCGTCGAAGTCGATGCCTTCACATTGCTTGTAACCTTTGGCGACTAAAC
Source organism: Plectranthus barbatus (assembly GCA_026898455.1). Classification (NCBI taxonomy): domain Eukaryota; kingdom Viridiplantae; phylum Streptophyta; class Magnoliopsida; order Lamiales; family Lamiaceae; genus Plectranthus; species Plectranthus barbatus. The sequence goes on along the minus strand of JAPKLW010008991.1, from coordinate 11,417 downwards.
GAGCTTTGTTTCTGATTACAATGCCATTCTCATCTCGCTTGTTCTTGAAAACCCACTTGGTGCCAATCACTGACTGATGTGATGGTCTCTCTACCAAGTCCCAAACATTGTTTCGAGTGAATTCCGCAAGTTCTTCTTGCATGGCATTGATCCAATCAGCAGATTGTAGCGCAACTCCTATGGAAGTAGGTTCCTCTTGAGAAATAAAGCAAGTCAGGAACGCGCTGCCGTGTCGAGTCTGAACAGAACCTTCTGGATCACCGAGAATAGCATCGGATGGGTGATTTCTCAACCATTTGGGAAGATGAGAATCTGCTGGCGTTGGTTCTTCTGTCCTGATGACTGGTGCTTCCAGAACTTCACCAGTTGGAGCAGCAATTGCAACTGGTGGTTGACCTTCACCAGTTGGAACAGTCTCTTCGTCAGCATCACTCTCTGACTGATCTCCTGATCCTTCGGCGATAATTACACCATCAGCTGGTGCATCCACTCCAGCTGGTTCATCAGCTACTTCTGGTTCGAAAATTCCAGACGGTATTCCCCCTGGATTATTGCCAGTTCCACTCAGGGAGATTGAGTGTAAGGTCTCAGCAAGATCATTTGCATCACCGACCCTCCCGGTTTGCTGATGGGCAACCGAGGATGCTGGTTGTGAAGATGATCCAGTCATAGGTCTAGTCAAACCAGTTGGTTGAGCATTGGAAGAATTCCTGCCCAACTGATCAACGACATCATTGACCTCAGGAACATCTTCAGCCAGTTGTCGTAAGGTCCTTCGCACTAAAGTAGCTTCATCAAAAACAACATTGCATGTTATTTCCACAAGCTTGGTGGTCTTGTTAAATACTCTATAGCCCTTGTGAGAGGGATGTCCATATCCAACAAGGACACCCTCATCAGCTTTAGGCGAAAAAGCATTTAACTTCGACTTACCATTATTATGGACATAACATGGTGAACCGAAAGCACGAAGATGATTTAGAGAAGGCTTACGACCAAAATAAACTTCGTAGGGAGTTTTCTTGAGTCTGTCGTTGATCCCGCTTCTATTCTGAGTATAGCAAGCCGTCACCAACGCTTCTCCCCAAAAACTCTGTCCTAAGCCGGATTCTGCCAGCATGGACCGGACCGCTTCTTTCAGCGTCCTGTTCCTACGTTCTGCCAGTCCATTCTGCTGCGGTTGCCTTGGTGCAGATCTTTCATGCTTAATGTCGGCTTCCGCGCAAAAATCCATCAGCAGACTGTTGCAGAATTCCGTCCCATTGTCTGACCGTATCCGCTTTACCAAAGCTTCTCTCTGTTTCTGTGCTTTGACAATCAAATCTGGAAGAATGACTTTCACTTCATCCTTGGATCTGAGAAGCTTTATCCATGTATAGCGCGAGTAGTCATCGACTACCACCAGCGAATAACGTCTTCCTCCAATGGTTTGAGGTGCTACTGGTCCAAAGAGGTCCATATGCAGTAACTCGAGTACCCGACTGGTACTGGGGCAGACTGGCGACTGGTTCTTGAAGGACTTCTTAGTTTGCTTGCCCTGCTGGCATGCTTTGCAAATCCCTTCCTTCTTGAATCCTCCCTTGGGAAGTCCTTCCACAAGATCATGCTTGGCCAGGTAGTTGATAGTTCTGAAATTCAGATGACTCAACCTCTTGTGCCACAGCCAGTTAGTTTCCATAGTACTGGCGGCCACGAAGCATGAATCTGTCTTCCCGCTTTGCCAGTCAACGGTATAAAGTCCTCCTTTCCGAATACCTTTCAACTTGATCTCGCCAGTCTTCTCATCCTTGATCTGGCACTCTGATTTCTCAAAGGTAATTGTATATCCATTGTCGCACAGCTGACTGATACTCAGGAGGTTGTGCTTGAGGTTGGTAACAAGGGATACATTTCTGATTCTGACATCGTCCTTCTCGATGCAGCCCCTGCTGATAACTCTGCCCTTGGAGTTATCACCAAATATGACTGGAGGTCCCTTGACCTTGGTGAGTTCTGAGAACAAGAATTCTTCACCAGTCATATGAGCCGAGCAACCACTATCAATGATCCACTCGCTCGACCTCTGAAGCTGTGTAGCATGACCTAGTTCCTGCAAGAAAGAAATGGAATTCATTTAGGTCCCCGATCATCTGCGGGTCCTGCAGGGTTAGATCGCTGGATAATTCCTTTCGGAATCCAGACTTGGGTGATTTTCAGCTTGGTTTTACCCTTGCTGACATCATCAGTAGCCTTTCCCTTCCTTTTGAAATAATGCATGAGATTGGTTTGGGAAGGTGTGGCTGTGTGTGTATCTCCTTTGGAAGTACGCTTCCGCTGAGAGCTTCGGAAATGTTTTTCCGGTTGTGTGTGTTGCCTTCGTGGTCTCTGGAAGTGTGGACCACCATGGCTAGCCTTCACAGTCCTTTGAGAAAACTTGTGATTGGGCTCAGGCCTCCGATAGGTATTCCTCCTATCAGGTATTGTCCTTCTCTCAGAATTTCTCTGAGATTGGGATCCCTTGTAAGTATGCTGGTGACTGGCATACTTATGAGGTTGTGCGTGGATTCCCTTGACAGCTGGTGCTGGCTGTCGGATTCCACTGGTAGCTGACGCTGACTTCATTGCCTTAGAATTATTCGGCTTAGTCTGCGTCTTAGGGTATGCTGGCGTCCTGTCAGCAGAGGATTTTGCCAGTTGAGGATTTTGTCGTGACGACTCACCTATGTATCTGGTCTTATTATTCCTGTGCTGATCAGCCATACGGGACTGACTGGTTTTGCCAGCTGGTGCTGATGCATTTACCAGTTTGCCCTTACCCTTTTTAGCTGTGAGTTCGGGTTGGTTTATGCTCAAATCTTTTTCAAATCCCAACCCGGATTTATCAGTAGGCTTTCTCCAATGGGATAGAGCCTCTTCCAAATTCTTGGAGCCTTTATTGAAATGATTTATTCTATTGTCTTGCTCAAGGACAATCTTTTGAAAGTTATCTCTCTCAGTTTTTAAAATTTCAAAATTTTTGAGCAAATCTGAGTGAGTTTCTTTCAGAGTGGCTAACTCTACACCGAGTGACCTAGATTTTTCAATCTCATTGGTCAAAACAGAAATCTAATTTTTCAGCGAGGTGTTTTCGCCAGCCAAGACATTCTTTATTTCATAAAATTTCAAAAATTCTAGTTGAAGAATGTCTATAGTGACAACCTCTGAGTCGGAGCAATGCGACTCAGCATCGTCTAGGATGCATGGAGACATGATGTGCAATGAGGGAACAGATTGTACCTGGTCGTCAGCAGCCAGTGCTTGTTCCTCCTCACTGTCAGCACATTCTTCATGTGCTTCCTCTCCAAAAGCTACCATCAGTGCCAGTAGCGCTTCCTCTTCTGATTCTTCATCTGACTCATACTCTCCATCATCATGGTCAGGTATATCAGGAACCTCTGTCCTTGTCAGCATCGCCTTGGCAACGGCCTTCGATGCACGCTCTTCAAAGAGCTTCTTCAGTCTTTCCCGCTCTTCTCTATCCACTTGTGGACATTCAAATTTGAGATGGTCAGGGGATTGGCACTGATAACATGCGCGGGGAGCTCTCTTGACGAATTTTCCATCAGATGAGCTGAGAGAGGCTCCCTGTTTCGCCTTGGCTTTCTCGAGAAGAACAGCCAGTTTCTTCATCTGTTGCTCAAGATCTGCGATAGAGCTCTCGCTGCCTTTTGAGTTAGATCCCGATGGGGATGGGATCTCTTTCTGCTGGTTGTGCGGCCCAGCAAGTCTGTCAGTATGAAAAGGCTTCTTGTGCTTCCACTTGAAGTCTCTCTTGACGAAGTAGGCTTCGTCTTGTGTTTTGATGCTGGGAGATCCAACGGTCCGAATGGCTTCATTTTTGTTCACCATTTGGATATCCCATTCGTGTGCCTGGAGCTGAGCAAATAGCTCCTTGGGAGTCATCTTGGATAGATCCTTCTCCTTAAGAGATGTGGTCTTCACAAACCAGTCCTCCTTGGGCATCTTTGACAGGATCTTTGCATTGAGCTCTGCATTCGAGTATTCCTTGTCCAAGGACTTCAGCTCGCTGACTATGGCATAGAATCTAGCCTCCATCTCCTTGATGGTTTCACCAGTCAGCATCTGAAATGACTCGTACTTGTCCACCGCAACTTGCAGCTTATTGCGCTTCATCTGATCTGTCTCCGTACAGAGACTATCAAGGTAGTCCCAGACTGCCTTGGCGGTGTCATATTGGAGGGCTTCCTCCATCAGCGGCTCTGGAAGAGATGATAAGATCATATCGAGAGCAACGGAGTCCAGCTGATTCCGCCTCCTGTCTTCAGCGTTCCATTCTTCTGGGGGCTTTGGAATCTCAGCAGCTGGTTGATCTCCTAACTGGTGCCTCGTCTTGGTGATCTTGATCGGCCCTTTCTCCAGCACGTCTTTCATCTCCGGATGAACGCTTTTCAGCTGAATGAACGACCTCTTTCGCCATATATCATGCTTCTCCGGTTTGTAGTTCATCAGCTTCGGGACATTCATCTTGTGTACCTGAGCTAATCAACAGATAGAAAGAGTAGAGTGCAAGGAAACTTGGATCTCGGTCCTAAGCGACTCAGTGTACGACCAGTCTAGAAAGACCGACCGCGCCTGATACCACTTGTTGGTCCCGGTTTTTCAGAGTATAATACATACGCAGCGGAAATAAAGTTAATTGTTTTCTTGCACACTTCTTACTCACAGCTGACAGCTGGCAACTGGTCAGCTGGTGCTAGTTACTCAGTACGCAGCTGACAACTGGCAACTGGTCAGCTGGTGATAAAATACTTAGAATATTTTGCCAAGTTTGCACAATTATATCAGTTTCAAAACATACACCAGCACTTGAGTGCTGGGTTTTAAATCAGAATGTAAAGCAGAAAACTGATAAATGACAAAAGGATTTATAGTGGTTCGATCAATCGATCTACGTCCACTCTCCAGTCGAAGCACTGGAAATTTCACTATGAGCAATCAGGTACAGGTGTCCTACGATCTATCTCTAGCTGGTGAATGCCTCGTCCACCAGTTCACTAGATCAACCGCACCCGGTCCTGGAACCTTCTTCAGCTCTCTTCTGCTGATGGAGTGCGAGCACGTCACTTCAACCTCCACAGCGATTTGGGTGTTTAGTTCTCCCAAGAACGTAAATCCTTTTGCGGCAAGGTTCGCCCGTAATAACTCAAGTGCTAGAATGCACAGGAGCCGCTGTGAACTTCCTCGAAGAGAAAGAACACCAAATGAGATCTCTAAACTTACAAGCTTGAAGCTTGAAGTCTCGTGTTTGAATAAATCAACACACGGAAAGCTTTATGAAAAGCCTCGAAAGTACTTGCAGTAATTTCAGTTCTTTCTGTGGTTGAGCAGATATATCTTATGTAACAGCAGCGCAACCGAGAGAGAGAGCTTTGAATGTTGGTGGTTGCGACGTATTTATAGTCGCAAGAACCGATTCAAAACTTTCTAGCCGTTTGGACACATCCGGAAAGGTGTCAGACCTCGGATGTCCTTCTGACGGCGGCAGGTATGTTTTTCCGGAAGGAACCATACCTTTGACCGCTTTATCTGACACAGATCTCTTTGTGTCAGAACGGCTCTATTAGTCAGTCCGAGGAATAAGACTGGCGTCTTGTGACTGATAGACTTTAAGTTATCCTTCCTTAAAGTCATCCTTTGTCAGTCGATTCCTCAGAGAATCTTCTTTTTGTCTCTTCAGAGCTGGGAGAGAGAATCTGGGATTCTGCTGGTAACATCCGACTGGTAGATCATTCTGGTGATCTTGTGCTGGCAGTCTCTGCTGGTGACTTGCGCTGGCATCATCTAAGTCTACCAAAAGCCTGGATGTTAACTCTCCTTGGAATCTCCCATGACTGGTGAAGTCACCGCTAGTGAATAGTGTAAGTAGGAACACGTATTCTGCTGGTAAGACTTGTCAGCCGCCTGCTGATGAAATCCTTCCCAACTGGTGAACAGTGCCAGTCATAAGCTCTTCTGATGCTGGTGAACAGTAACCAGCGATAAGCTCGTCTCATGCTGGTGAACAGTGCCAGCATGAGTCTTTGTCAGTCGCCTGCTGGTGAAAAACTTTCCACCAGGTAAGTGCTTCTCATGCTGATGAACAGTGTCAGCATGAGTCTTGATCAGCTGCGACTTACAACTCAAAAGACCTAAACAGGACTTTACATTTGAGACTAGAGCTATTTAGAGACAACTGACGCTGGTAGGACTTAGGATTTGATCCACCAAAACTATGATCTAAACATGTAAGCTACTGGGGAAGGAAACCTTAGACAGATTTCCCAACAATTTCCCCCTTTTTGGTGCGATCAAAGCCTAACCAGCGAGCACTCAGCTGATGAGGAAAGTTACAAAGGATTTCAGGGTTTTACAAGTGAAACCTATCAGATCTAAACCCATGAAATTACTTCCTCAACATCAGCTCTAACTAAAAAATCTTCCCCCTCAACCAAGGAAAGATATTGCTCGTTTAAAATATGGAAATTAAGATCAGAGCAAATAAGCATGTAAATAAATTTAGCATGCAAGATGAGTGCTGGTGCTGATTACACTGGATGTGTAAATTCAGCTGGTAAGTAAAAACTTAGACAATTGTTGGACAATAAGAGATTGTCATCAACTTGTCAGTTAGCATTCCATTAGAGATTTAGCAATTACAAGTACAGTGAATGGTAACTGACTAGTCTAACTGATTTACTTACAAAAAAATATAGAGAGACTAGACTATGGCTTGGAAGATGATCCTGGTGACTGAGTTCGAGCACTTGTGATAGACCTCAGGATCGCAGTAAGTTCGGCCATTTCTTGATCTCTCTTCCGCCTTTCTTCAGCAGCAATTCGCCTTTCTTCAGCTGCGAGGCGTCTCTCCTCCTCAATGATTCTGGCCCTCTCCTCTTCAGCTCGTGCTCGCGCACTTTCCCCCTCTTGGATCCGCGCCAAAAAGGTGGCAACACCGGCGGTGACGGACTCCATTTGCTGCGCTACATCGGCTTGGAAAGTGGCGAAGTGTTGATCCATCCTGGCGTCTATGTAAGCAAGAAGTTGCGCAGGAGGATGAATTTCTGAGAGAGGCTGCGCTGAAAGTTCCATCGAGGTAGAGGACACATCGGATGCAGGCGCAGCCATCGCGGGTTGAACTTCTGCGGGCTCCTCTACCACTGGCACTTCAGCGGCTGCTGGCTCCTCTGCTGGTACCGCTGCTGGGGCTGGCAGGACTTGTTCAAAAGCGAGTGGGGCTGTGAACACCACCAACTGCGAATCCTCATGGTAAGGGACAAGGTCGCCCATTACGATCGGAACATTAGGGACGGCAGTGGTCAGCCACCAACTACGGGTAGGATCCTCCTCCACAATGTGGTCTACCAGCAGAGCGCTGGCAGCCATGTCAAAAAGGATGGCAAAATAGGGAGGGATCCGGGGGAGAGCGGTGAGGACCTTCAAGCGGCGGAGCGCGTAGATCAGCTGGTATCCACGGCTGGTGGGCTGGAACTGGAGGAATGGTAGCTTAACCATTTTTGGCCTAGGGAGACCGGAAGTCCCAGTCAGCTGTCTGAATTCTGCAATTTTCCTCAAACGGCGCTTGATTCGCCTGGTAGACAGCTGCTGGTGACTTTCAGGATCAGAATCCATGAATGCATTCGCCCACGCCTCCTCTGATCTCCAGTAACCAAGCCCTAGCCTGGCATACAGAACAGCGCGCTTCTCTACTGTCAGCTGGCGCTGGCACAGGTCGAAGATCCTCCACCTCCGGAACTCCAGAAATAGTTCCGGATTCACCCTCCACAGTTCTCGGTAGCTGGTTATCATCTCGTCATTAATGGCATTCTCCACCTCCGCCGTGATGTTTTCAGCATACTCATAGAGTGTGGAATTGAAGTATTCCATCAGGTGCAGGGGCAGACACCAGTCGAGGATCCTGGAAGCGTAGACTGACTGGTGGGGGAGTCCGCTGATGGGGATAATATTGAAGGCTGATGGCTCAGGCACTCGTGAGTTTTGAAACGCCATCGCCCCGCGGTGCTCCCACCGATGTACCCCTGTCACACGCGATTGGAAGGTGTCTTCATCAATCAGCTGATGCTCTTGGATACAGAGCATGTATGGCCGCCTTTCTGTTCGCACATGTCGTGCTGGCGCTGAGGAGGATGCTGCTGGTCGCCCAGAAGATGTAGAAGCTTCTGCGATTTGTGGACGACTGGCAGGATGGCGAGCCACGTCTTCAAAATTAGGGAATAGATCCCTGGGCTCCATCCTTTGCACCCTTGAGTGATGTACTACTGGTGCGGATTCCTCGTCGGGAATGGTGATGACTGGCGCAGCTGGCTCCTCACCAGTAGTCTCCATCACTTCTTCCTCCTCGGCTTGGGCAGCTGGTTCCTCGGCCCTTGGCATTTCTTCATCATCAGAGAAACTCGCCAGTTTTTCCGGGGTGGTCGCCCGCTCCTCAACTCCTCCACTGGCACCCCCTTACGCGGCCAGTGGGTCTTCAGATTCACCTCCACCACCCCCTTGCGCGGGTGGAGGGACATGAGGCACATCCTCCTCAGGCTGGTACTGATCCACAAGGGATAGTACGTCTACATCAGCACCCATGACCATCAGGCGCGTAAATGATTCATCTGATAAGATCTGGCCTGGAGCTGGTGCTGGTGGCATGTCACTTGAAGTTTGGGCAACTTCCCATTTGCCTTTGGCCACCTGGTGCACCTGCTCCGCCAATTGCGCCTGACGTCTGGCCTCATGCTCAGCCTGCACCTTTGCAAAGGCTTCATCGCGGGCCGCCAGCTCAGCCTCCCTTTTCCGCTGGTCGGCCAAGGCCTTCAGCCTTGCCTGAGCCTGCTTCTTCCTCACAATGGAAGCTTGTTGCTCTTTCTTGGCTTGCTCCACCAGCTTCTGAGCTCTCGTCTGGACCCTCTTCCTCTTTCGGGTCATCTTCTCGATGGTCTCTCAGTCAGTCCCAAGATGGACTTCTTGACTGGAATTGAGATTTTCCCTGACTCAGGGTCATAGGCAGCAGCTGGCTGGGGCTGCTGGCGCTGGTGGGTCTTGGGCTTCTTGCTTGAAGGGGGCCTGGGGGCTGGCACTTGTGCTAATGCTCGAGGATGTATACCGGTTGCCTTCTCCACTGCTTCTTCCATAGAGGTGAATAAAGATTCAACCTCTAGCTTCCTTTTCAGCTCAGCCTTGGCCTCAGCTGGCAGTGGGAGAGCCACCGCTGGTACTTCCTCCCCTGTCTGTTCTGCATCTTCTTCAGAAACAGACTCATCGGGGTCCACAGCCGTCTTCCCCTTCAACCGGCGTGGCTTCTTGTAGTCGGGGCCCGGAAGTTTTACCTTGGTGACTGGGATAAAATCGGATCCGACCAGTTGCTCCCCTCGGTCGATCCGGTCTCCCATCTCCACTTCCAGAATGTGGTTGATGCGCAGGCCGAAAGACACTGCGTGGAGAAACTTGCCTTCAGCCTTCACCGTGCTGTTCTTCTCCACATTCTCCAGTAACCGGCCGAAGATGAATTCGGCCCAGTTGCCATATATGCCGTCCTCCAGCGCGCACATAACGGAGAATTTCTTCAGGCTTAGTTCGGCATAGGAGCCGACCTCGCACTGGAGCATGCGCACAACGATGTCGCATACCATCTGCCAGTAATCTTGCATCTCTGACTTCTTCATGCCAGTTTTGAAGACAGTCACCCCTTCCCTCTTCCATTCAGTCCACCTCCTCCTGAACTCCACCGTATCGTCCTTGAAGTACGTCGCCACCTCCTCACCAGTACTCCTCAGCCCAAAGAGATTGGCTAGGTACTCTACGTCTATGGTGATCAGGTGTCCGAACACTGACGTGGTAAATAATCTCCGGTCGTCAGCGATCACCGCGCGAGCATAGAACTCGGCGACTAGATGTGGGTGGAAGTTCCTGGGGGTTGCCGTCAAGTACGGGCGGAGCTGCTCGTGGTCGATCATCTCCATCAGCTCCTCGCCGAAATGCTTCTCGGCCAACTTGTCGTTCAGAATCTTCTCTTTCTGAACTTGGGCGGCTCTAATCTGTGCGTGAGAGAGGCGATGTCGGGTGGCTGCTTTATTCAGCGAAACGAGCTTGCTGAATGGATAGGTGTAATCAATGTCTTCTTCTTTCACAATACCTGTGAAGGTAGGCATGTGAGATTCGGCTAGTGGTAAGTCTAGAGACTCAGTGGATGATGAGGATTTATCAGCAGTGGGGTTGGATGAAGATGCCATGATATCAGGGAATAAGTGTTTGGAAATAATAGAGAGGATGATCGGAAAATATGTTCGAAAAAATATGAAGGGAATGATAAGAGTTTTCCCGATCATGAATGAAGGCTATTTATACTGGTGCCATGTTGGGATGGATGGACGAGATGAATTCGTCAAAAGTGGGGATCGACGGTCATCAGCAGGCACGATTCCCTGTGGCGACGTGGGCGGTCGTGCTGACGTGGGATGGAGCGTGTAGCTGACATGGCACACGCTGATTGGTCGCGAGAGTGCTTTTGACTGCGCAGTCACTGTGCGCATTAAATGTGGCATTAAATGCCGCATTAAATTCAAAGATATGCACACGCAATTCCAATCTTGAACCTTTCCCGCCATTGCTGCGACAGCTGGCATGACTCTTGGACTTCAAGAGAACGTCAGTTGAGAGCTGGGACTCAACTGGTCATCAGTAGTATAACTGGTCATCAGCAGGATATGCCAGTTGAACACTTCCCCCTGTCAGCATGGCTTCCTTACCAGTTGACAACTGGTACTCACGACTGGTACCCGAGTACTTGGATAAATTGAGAGCTGGGACTCAATTCCATCAGTCGTAGGAAATTCGCCAGTTGTCTGCTGACAACTTGAAGGATAAGAATATTGAGAGCTTGGACTCAATTTTATTCCGCATAATCTTCTCCTTCAGAAATCCATCTTCTCACCATCGCTTGAATTGGGAGCTGGGACCCAATTTCTTCTGTTGATGGTGTTTGTCTGCTGACAAATATGAAATGAGAGCTGGTACTCATTTCCTTGGCCATTTATGGGATAAGACCTGCCAGTAGATACCACCTGTGGTTTTGAGACACCACTAAAGAAAATGGAGACTAAGAGCTTGGACTTAGTCTTAATCAGCATCCTTCAGAAAATCAAGAACGGAATGAGAGCTGGGACTCATTCTTCCTCAACATTAGGGCTCGCATCAATCTCCATAAGACCGAGTTTGATGCACAACTCCTTGAATCTTGCTTCTGGCAAAGGTTTGGTGAAAATATCAGCTAGTTGATCGTCGGTTCTGATGAACTCTACGCTGATATCCTTCTTTTCGACATGATCACGTATGAAGTGATGTCGGATATCTATGTGCTTGGTCCTAGAGTGATGAACCGGATTCTTCGTTATGCA
>JAPKLW010008990.1:0-12631 GCA_026898455.1 Plectranthus barbatus | reverse complement strand
TGTTGGTCCCGGATTATCAGGGTATAACTTGGCAGCGGAAACTGTGTTAATTCGTTTCTTGCGCTCTGCTGGTTACTCAGCTGACTGGGACCTTGTCAGCTGGTAAGTCAACTGGCACTCTGAGTACTCAGCTGACTGGCGACTGGCTCGTCAGCTGGTAGCTCAAGACTTTGAATGTTTTAGGTCTTGTTTGCACAGTTATATCAGTTTTCAGATATACACCAGCACTTGGGTGCTGGGTTTTAAATCAATATGAAATGCAGAAAACTGATAAAAGACAAATGATTTATAGTGGTTCGATCAACTGATCTACGTCCACTCTTCAATCGTAGCACTGGAAATTCACTATAGAGTAATCAGGTACAAGTTGCCTACGATCTATCTCTAGCTGGTGCGACCCTTGTCCACCACTTCGCTAGATCAACCGCTCCCGGTCTTGATTCCTTCTTCAACTCTGTTCAGCTGGTGGAGTGCGAGCACGTCACTTCAACCTCCTTAGCTGACTGCGTGGGTGTTTAGTTCTCCCAAGAACGTATCTTCTTAATACGGCAAAAGCCCGTAATAACTCAGGTGCTGGCTGGCACAAGAGCTGCTGTGAACTTCCTCAGAAGAGAAAGAACACCAACGAGATCTGTAACTTACAAGCTGGAAGCTTGAAGTCTCGTGTTTGAATAAATCAACACACGGAAAAGCTTTAAGTAAAGCCTCGAAAGATTTGCTTGCTTGCTTGAGCGTAATAAATTTTCAGTCTTTCGGTAGGTGAAGAGTCGGCAGAGAGTATTGAATGTTGATGGATCCCAGGTATTTATAGACGCGGGATCCCATTCAAATCTACTAGCCGTTTGGACTCATCCGGAAAAGGTCTCTGTCTTCGCATGTCCTTCTGACGGCGGCAGGTAGGAATTTCCGGAAAGCACCATGCTTTTGTCCACTTTATCTGACATTGATCTCTTAATGTCAGAACGGCACTATTCGTCAGTACGAGGAATCGGAACTGGTGTCTTGAACTGATAGACTTTAAGGTATCCTCCCTTAAAAGTCATACTTTGTCAGTTTATTCCTCAGACGAATCTTCTTTTTGTCTCTAAGACTCTGGGAGAGCGAATCTTGAATTCTGCTGGTAACATCCGACTGGTAGAACATGCTGGTGATCTTTGTGCTGGCAAGTCTCTGCTGGTGACTTGCGTTGGCACAATCTAAATCTACCAATTTGTCTGATGTTAATTCTTGGAATCTCCCATGACTGGTGGCTTCACCGCTGGTGAACAGTGTCAGTGAGAACACCTATTCTGCTGGTGAGTTTTGTCAGCCGCCTGCTGATGAAAACCTTCCCAACTGGTGAACAGTGACCAGCCAGTAGCTCTTCTCATGCTGGTGAACAGTGCCAGCACGAGTCTTTGTCAGTCGCTTGCTGGTGAGACTTCTCTCAACTGGTGAGTACATCTCATGCTGGTGAACAGTAGCCAGCATGAGTCTTGATCAGCTGCGACTTACAACTCAAAAGAAAACCTAAACAGGACTTTACATTTGAGACTAGAGCTATTCTAGAGACAACTGACGCTGGTAGGACTTAGGATTTGATCCACCCAAAACACCAAACTAGAATCTAAACAAGTAGCTACTGGGGAGAGGAAACTTAGCCAAATTTCCCAACAATTTCCCCCTTTTTGGTGCGATCAAAGCCTAACCAGCGAGCACTCAGCTGATGAGGAAAGTTACAGAAAATTTCAGGGTTTTACAATTAAGCCTATCAGATCTAAACCCATGAAACCACTTCCTTACATCAGCTCTAACTAAAAAATCTTCCCCCTCAAACAAAGAGGGATATTGCTCGTTTAAAATATGAGAATTGAGATCAGAGCAAAAAGATTTAAAGTGTGTGATGCGAGTGCTGGTGCTGATTACACTGGAAGTGTAAGTTCAGCTGGTAAGTAAATACGTAGACAATTTGTTGGACAATGAGGAATTGTCATCAACTTGTCAGTAATCAACCCACTAATATGTTGCAGTTACAAGTACAGGATAGAAAACTGACTAGTCTAGAGATACAAATACTTACAACAAAATGAAGAAGCTAGACTATGGCTGAGAAGATGATCCTGGTGATTGAGTTCTGCTTGTGAGCGACCTCAGGATCTCAGTGAGCGCTGCCATGTCTTGTTTGCTCTTCTCCCTTTCCTCAGCAGCAATCCTCCTCTCCTCTTCAGCAAGACGGGCTCTCTCAGCCTCAGCACGTGCTCGCGCACTTTCCCCCTCTTGGATCCGCGCCAAAAAAGAGGACACTCCAGCGGTGACTGACTCCATTTGTTGAGTCATCTCGGTTCGGAAGCTGGCGAAGCGCTGGTCCATCCTGGCATCAATGATTGCAAGAAGCTGCGCAGGGGGATGGATCTCCGAGATTGGCTGTGCTGATACTTCAATGGAAGAGGAAGGTACATCAGTTGCGGAAGGAGCCGCTGCTGGTTCAGATGCAGTTGATATCTCCATCGGGGCTGGCTCCTCCGCTGGCACTGCAGCTGCTGCTGGTGCCTCTGCTTGTACATCAGCTGCTGCTGACTCCTCTACTTGTATATCAGCTGCTGGCTCTGCTACTGGCACTGCAGCTGGAGCTGTCTGGACTTCTTCAAAAACGGGTGGAGCTGTGAAATCCACCACTTGCCAGTCCATATGATCAGGGACGAGATCGCCCGAGACAATAGGAACTGGAGGGACGGCAAGGGTCAGCCACAAACCACGAGAGGGATCCTCCTCCACAATGTGGTCTACCAGCAAGGCGCAGGCAGCCATGTCGAACAGGATAGCATGGTAGGGAGGGATCCTTGGGAGGGTAACCAGCACTTTGAGGTGTCGGAGCGCGTACGTCAGCTGGTACCCCCGACTGGTGACTCGGAACTGGAGGAAAGGTAACTTTACCTTTTTCAGTGGCGGGAGGCCGGAGCTTCCAGTCAGCTGCCTATACTCTGCAATTTTCAGCAAGCGGCGCTTGATCCTCCTTTTAGACAGCTGCTGGGGGCACTCAGGATCAGTGCCCATGAAAGCATTAGCCCACTCCTCCTCCGCTCTCCAGTAGCCAAGACCCAGCCTGGCATAGAGAACCGCCCGCTTCTCCACAGTCAGCAGGCGCTGGCATCGATCAAAAATCCGCCACCTCCGGAACTCCAGACATAGGTCCGGATCCACCCTCCAGAGCCTTCGGTAGCTGGATATCATTTCGTCATTGACGGCATTCTCCACCTCCGTCGTGATGTTCTCTGCATACTCATAGAGGGTGGAATTGTAATATTCCACTGGCTGCAGGGGCAGGCACCAGTCAGAGATTCTGGAGGCATATACCGACTGGTGTGGGAGTCCGCTGAAGGGTATGATGTTGAATGCAGATGGCTCTGGCACTCTTGAATTATAAAATGCCATCTCCCCGCGCTGCTCCCACCGGTGCACCCCTGTCACTTGAGCCTGGAAGGTATCCTCATCAACCAGTTGATGCTCTTGGATGCAGAGCATATAAGGGCGCCTTTCAGTTCGTGCACGCCTAGCTGGTGGTGTAAAGGATGCTGCTGGTCGCCCGGAAGTTGATGTTGAGGCATCTGTGGATCGGAGGCGACTGGCAGGATGACGAGCCTTATCATCAATGTCTGGGAACAGATCCCTTGGCTCCATCCTCTGCACCATAGAGTAATGAACCACCTCCGCAGCTGGCTCCTGCTCTGGCTCCTCAGCCCTTGGTTCCTCTTCATCCTCGGATTCAGAACTGACATCCGAGAAGCTCGCCAGTTGTACCGGGGTGGTCGCCCGCTCTTCTTCTCCTCCACTGGCACCCCCGTGCGCGGCCAGTGGGTCTTTCGCAGCTCCTCCACTGGCTTCCCCTTGCGCAGCCAGTGGGACGTCCTCACCTCCACCACCCCCTTGCACGGGTGGAGGGACATCAGTAGCTTCCTCTTTCTCCTGGTACTGGTCCACGATAGACATAATGTCTTCGTCAGCACCCATCATCAGCAGGCGTTCAAAGGTTTCTTCAGGTAGGAGCTCGCCTGGTGGGGCTGGTGCTGGTCGGCCGGCACTTAAGATTTCGAGCGCTTTTCCTTTGCCCTTGGCCGCCAGTCTCATCTGTTCTGCCAGCTCTGCCTGGCGCCTGGCCTCTGTCTCTGCCTTGATCTTGGCAAACCTCTCATCCCTGGCCGCCAGTTCCGCCTCTCTCTTCTGCTGGTCGGCCAAGGCCTTCAGCCTTGCCTGGGCCTGCTTCTTCCTGACTATGGAGGCTTGCTGCTCCTTTTTCGCATGCTCCACCAGCTTCTGAGCTCTGGTCTGGATTCGCTTCCTCTTGCGAGTCATCCTTTCGAGGGTCTCCTCCTCAGTCAGTCCCAAGACGGACTTCTTGACTGGGATGGAGATCTTCCCAGACTCAGGGTCATATGCAACAGCTGATGGTGGCTGCTGGTGCTGGGAAGTCTTGGGCTTCTTGTGGGATGGCTTCTTGGTGATTGGTACTAGTTGTACATCCCGTGGGTGGATACCAGTCGCCTCAGCCACCGCGCCTTCCATGGTTTCGAAGAGAGACTCCGTCTCCAGCTTCCTCTTCAACTGAGCTCTTGCCTCATCAGTCAGTGGGAGAGCCACGGCTGGCACTTGCTCCCCCAGGTCTTCTGAGTCCTCCTCAGAAACGACCTCAGCAGGGTCCACTGCTGACTTCCCTTTCAGCCTCCGTGGCTTCTTGTAATCTGGGTGAGGCAGCTTCGCCTACATGGCTGGTATGAAGTCGGAACCAACCAGCTGTTCCCCCTGATCCACGCCATCACCTAATTCCATCTCCAGGATGTGGCTGATCCTCAGCCCGAAGGATACGGCGTGGGCAAATCTCCCTTCCGTTGGCACGATGATGTTCCGCGCCACATTCTCCAGCAACCGGCCAAAGAAAAATTCGGCCCAGTTGCCCTGAACTCCATCCACCAGGGCACACATCACGGAGAACTTCTGCAGGCTCAACTCGGCGTACGAGCCGACTTCGCATTGTAGCATGCGAACCACAATATCGCACACCATTTGCCAGTACTCCTCCATCTCGGACTTCTTCATGCCAGTCCGGAAGGCGGTGACTTCTGGCTTCTTCCACTGCGCCCACCTCCTCCGGAATTCCACCGTATCATCCTGATGATACGTGGCCACTTCTTCTCCTTCATTCCTCAGTCCGAAGAGATTGGCGAGGTATTCCGCGGTGACGGTGATCAAGTGACCAAAAACGGAAGTTGTGAAAGACTTCCTGTCGTCAGCTATCACGGCCCGAGCGTAGAACTCGGCTACCATGTGTGGATGAAAAGTTTGGGGTGTCGCCGTCAGGTACTGTCGGAGCTCTTCTCGGTCAATCATCTCCATCAGCTCCTCCCCAAAATTTTTCAGGGCCAATTTCGCATTCAATATTTTCTCTTTCTGGACCTGAGCGGCCCTAATCTGCGCGTTTGAGAGCTGTCCCCTGGTCGCCAGCCTGTTCAACTGAACCAGTCGGGCGAACGGATATGTGTAATCGACATCTTCAATCTTCACTATGCCAGTATATGTTGGCATATGGGCTTCAGCGAGGGGTAGGTCTGGTGAACCAGGCAAGGATGATGTAGATGTAGATGGAGGGTTATCAGCTGTAGGTGGAGGGTTATCAGCTGTAGGTCGAGAAGATGATGCCATGACTTCAGAAATATTCAAGTTTCAGAAAATCTCAAGGGAAGATGAGAGAATTTGAAAGTAGGGTTCAGAAAGTAGGGAAACATAAAGGTTAACCCGAAGGAAGTGATCGGGTATTTATACTCGGCCCATGCAGGATCAGACGTCCAGAATCAACGCTCAGCAAGCGAGGATCGACGGTCATCAGCAGGCCCGGTTCCCTGTGCGACGTGCGCGGTGGGGCTACGCCGTGGGGTACGCCGTGGGGCTGACGTGGCACGCAGCGATTGGTGGCACCCAAGCGTCGGACTGCGCAGACACTGTGCACATTAAATGTGGCATTAAATGCCACATTAAATTCTGAGGGCTGTACACGCAAGTCGGATTTGAACAATCCCGCCTTTTCTGATACAGCTGGCAAGACTCTTGGACTGCAAGAGATCGTCAGTTAAGAGCTGGGACTCAACTGGTCATCAGTAGTATAACTGGTCAACAGTTATATGCCAGTTGAATACTTCCCCCTGTCAGCATGGCCTCCTTACCAGTTGACAACTGGTACTTACGACTGGCACCCGAGTCAGTCGTAGGAAATCGCCAGTTGTCTGCTGACAACTCGAAGGATAAGAAAATTGAGAGCTTGGACTCAATTTTATTCCGCGTCATCTTCTCTTCAAGAAATCCACTTCTTATCATCGCTTGAAATTGGGAGCTGGGACCCAATTTCGCTTGAACTGATGGTTTATGCTGGCAAATTGAAATGAGAGCTGGGACTCATTTCCTTAGACAATTAAGGGATAAGTTCCGCCAGTAGTAACCATCAGTGAGCTAGAGATACCACTTGAAGGAAAACAACTAAGAGCTTGGACTTAGTCGTAATCAGCATCCTCCTGAAGACCAAGAACAGAATGAGAGCTGGGACTCATTCTTCCTCAACACTTGGGCTCGCATCAATCTCTAGAAGACCGAGTTTGATGCACAACTCCTTGAATCTTGCTTCTGGTAGTGGCTTGGTGAAGATGTCAGCCAATTGATCTTCAGTTCTGATGTAGTCTACGCTGACATCCTTCTTCTCGACATGATCACGTATGAAGTGATGTCGAATATCTATGTGCTTGGTTCTAGAATGGTGAACCGGATTCTTCGTGATGCACATAGCGCTGTTGTTGTCGCAATAGATTGGAACACAGCCAGTGTCCACTTCATAATCCTCCAGTTGTTGCTTGATCCAAATAATTTGAGCACAGCAACTGGCAGCGACAACATATTCAGCTTCAGTGGTAGATGTAGCAACTGAGTGCTGCTTCTTGCTAAACCAACTGATTAGCTTGTGTCCTAGAAACTGACACGTACCACTGGTACTCTTTCGATCTATACGGCATCCAGCAAAATCTGAATCTGAATATCCAATGAGTGTAAGTTCATCATTTCTGGGATACCATATTCCAAGAGATTCAGTCCCCTTCAGATATTTCACTATCCTCTTTGCAGCTTCCATGTGTGACCTTTTCGGATTGGCTTGAAATCTGGCACACACTCCGACTGAGTACGAGATGTCGGGTCTGCTGGCTGTGAGATAGAGAAGTGATCCAATGATTCCTCGGTAGATGGTAGGATCAACTGATTCACCTTGCTCATCAAGAAATATTTGACAACTGGTGCTCATAGGTATTCTGAGGAACTTAGTTTTCTCTGGGCAATACTTCTGAATTAACTCCTTCGTATACTTTCGCTGGCTGATAAAAATTCCATCAGCTGACTGCTGGACCTGGAGTCCGAGAAAGTATGTTAACTTGCCCATCATACTCATCTGAAATGATGTCTGCATCAGTTGAGAAAACTTCTTGCAGAGAGTTATATTCCTTGATCCGAATATGATGTCATCAACATAGATCTGCACCATCAGCATGTCACCTCCATCCTTGAGAAGGAAGAGAGTTCTATCAATCTTCCCTTTCCGAAATCCATTGCTGATAAGGAATTGTGACAGCGTTTCGTACCAAGCCCTGGGCGCCTGTTTCAATCCATACAGGGCCTTTCTCAGCTTGTACACCTTGGTGCCAACTTCAAAGCCTGGAGGTTGCTCAACATAAACCTCCTCTTTTAGCTCGCCATTCAAGAAGGCGCTCTTCACATCCATCTGGAATACTGTGAAGCCGTGATACGCTGCATACGCAAGGAACAGCCGTATCGCCTCCATTCTGGCAACTGGTGCGAAGGTCTCATCGAAATCGATCCCTTCACACTGCCTGTAACCTTTGGCGACTAAACGAGCTTTATTTCTGACCACGGTGCCATTCTCATCTCGCTTGTTCTTGAAAACCCACTTGGTGCCAATCACTCACTGATGTGATGGTCTCTCCACCAAGTCCCAAACATCATTGCGAGTGAATTCTGCAAGCTCCTCTTGCATGGCATTAATCCAATCAGCAGATTCTAGCGCAACTCCTATGGAAGTAGGTTCCATTTGAGAAATAAAGCAACTCAGGAGCGCACTGCCGTGTCGAGTCTTAACTGAACCTTCCGGATCACCGAGAATAGCCTCAGTTGGGTGATCCCTCAGCCATCTGGGAGGACCAGCGACTGCTGGTGCCGGTTGTGAAATAGGTTCTTCTGTCCTGATAACTGGTGCTTCCACATTTTCACCAGTCGGAGCTGGAACTGCAACTGGCAGTTGACCTTCACCAGTCGGAACTGGAATTTCAACTGGTGGTTGACCTTCGCCAGTCGGAACATCTTCATCAGCTCCACTGTCTGACTGACTTCCCGAACCTTCACCATCGACGTCAGTATCAGCTGGTGCATCCACTCCAGCTGGTTCATTGTCATCTTCTGACTCAAGGATTCCAGTCAGAATTCCCCCTTGATATTTGCTAGATCCACTCAGGGAGATTGAGTGTAAGGTCTCAGCAAGGTCATTTGCATCACCGACCCTCTCAGGTTGCTGATGGGCACCTGAGGTCACTGGTTGAGAAGATGATCCATTCATAGGTCTAGTCGAACCAGTTGGTTGAGCATCGGAAGAATTCCTGCCCAACTGGTCGCTGACATCCTCGACCTCAGGAACATCTTCAGCCAGTTGGCGTAAGGTCCTGCGCACTAAAGTAGCTTCATCAAAAACAACATTGCATGTTATTTCCACAAGCTGGGTAGTCTTGTTAAATACTCTATAGCCCTTGTGAGAGGGATGTCCATATCCGACAAACACACCCTCATCAGCCTTAGGCGAGAAAGCATTTAACTTCGACTTCCCATTATTATGGATATAACATGGTGAACCGAATGCACGAAGATGAGCTATAGAAGGCTTACGACCAAAATACACTTTGTAGGGAGTTTTCTGGAGTCTGTCGTTGATCCCGCTTCTATTCTGAGTGTAGCAGGCAGTCACCAACGCTTCTCCCCAGAAACTCTGTCCCAAGCCGGACTCAGCCAGCATGGACCGGACCGCTTCTTTCAGCGTCCTGTTCCTACGTTCTGCCAGTCCATTCTGCTGCGGTTGCCTTGGAGTAGATCTCTCATGCTTGATCCCGGCCTCCGCGCAAAAATCCATCAGCAGACTGTTGCAGAATTCAGTCCCATTGTCTGATCGAATTCGCTTTACCACAGCTTCTCTCTGTTTCTGAGCTTGGATGATCAATTCTGGAAGAATGATCTTCACCTCATCCTTGGTTCTGAGAAGCTTTACCCAGGTATAGCGCGAGTAGTCATCGACTACCACCAGCGAGTATCGTCTTCCTCCAATGGTTTGCGGTGTTACTGGTCCAAACAGGTCCATGTGTAACAACTCGAGTACCTGACTGGTACTGGGGCAGACTGGCGACTGGTTCTTGAAGGACTTCCTAGTTTGTTTGCCTTGCTGGCAAGCTTTGCAAATTCCTTCCTTCTTGAACCCGCCCTTGGGAAGACCATCTACAAGATCATGCTTGGTTAGATAATTAATAGTTTTGAAATTTAGATGACTTAACCTTTTGTGCCACAGCCAGTTAGTTTCCATGGAACTGGTGGCTACAAAGCATGTATCAGTCTTCCCGCTTTGCCAGTCAACAACATAGAGACCTCCTTTCCTGACACCTTTCAGCTTGGTCTCGCCAGACTCTTCATTCTTGATCTGGCACCCTGATTTGTCAAACACAATGGTATAACCATTGTCGCACAGCTGACTGATGCTCAGGAGGTTGTGCTTCAGATTGGTGATAAGGGATACATTCACAATTCTGACATCATCCTTCTCGATGCAACCCTTGCTGATAACTCTGCCCTTGGAGTTATCACCAAAAATAACTGGAGGTCCTCTGACCTTGGTGAGCTCAGAAAATAGGAACTCCTCACCAGTCATATGAGCCGAGCAACCACTATCTATGATCCACTCGCTCGATCTCTGAAGCTGTGTTGCATGATCCTGTTCCTGCAAGAAAATGAAATTATTTAGGTCCCCGATCATCAGCGGGTCCTGCAGGGTTAGATCTCTGGATCATTCCTTTTGGAATCCAGACTTGAGTAATCTTCAGCTCGGTGTTTCCCTTGATGACATCATTTGTGGCCTTTCCCTTCCTTTTAAAATAATGCATGGATTTGTTTTTGGAAGGTGTGGCTGTGTGTGCGGTTCCTCTGGAAGTATTCTTCCTCTGAGGGTGTCGGAAATTTCTTTCCGACCGCATGTGTTGCCTTGGTGGTCTCTGGAATTGTGGACCACGATGATTAGCCTTCCCAGCCCTTGAGAAAAGATTTTGATTGGGCTCAGGCCTCCGATAGGTGTTCCTCCTATCGGGAAATATCCTTCTCTCAGTATTCCGCTGAGATTTGGATCCCTTGTAAGCATGCTGGCAACTGGCATACTTGTAAGGTTGGGCGTGGAATCTCTGGACAGCTGGTGCTGGCTGTCGGATTCCACTGGCAGCTGACGCTGACTTCCTTGCCTTAGAATAATTCGGCTTAGTCTGTGTCTTCGGGTATGCTGGCGTCCTGTCAGCAGAGGATCTTGCCAGTTGAGGATTTTGTCTTGATGACTCACCTATGTATCTGGACTTATGGTTCCTATGCTGATCAGCCACACGGGACTGACTGGTATTACCAGCTGGTGCTGATGCATTTACCAGTTTGCCCTTACCCTTACCAGTACTGATTCGTTCGGGCTGATTTATGCTCAAATCTTTTGTAAATCCCAACCCGGACTTATCAGAAGGCTTTCTCCAATGAGATAGAGCCTTTTCCAAATCCTTTGAGCCTTTATTCAAAAAATTTATTCTATTTTCTTGCTCCAGAACGAGATTGTGAAAATTATCTCGCTCAGTTTTTGTAATTTGAAAATCTTGGAGCAACTCAAAGTGATTCCTTTTCAAAGTGGCTAGCTCTTCACTGACTGACCTCGATTTTTCAATCTCCTTGGTCAAAACAGAAATTTGATCTTTCAGCGAAGCATTTTCGCCAGCCAAGACATTCTTTATTTCATAAAATTTTAAAAATTCTTTTTGAAGAATGT
Source organism: Plectranthus barbatus (assembly GCA_026898455.1). Taxonomy (NCBI): domain Eukaryota; kingdom Viridiplantae; phylum Streptophyta; class Magnoliopsida; order Lamiales; family Lamiaceae; genus Plectranthus; species Plectranthus barbatus. The sequence continues at coordinate 1,503 of JAPKLW010008990.1, read as the reverse complement.
CTATAGTGACAGCTTCTGGGTCGGAGCAACGCGACTCAGAATCGTCTAAACAAATAGAAGACATGATATGCATTGGGGAAGCTGATGATTGTACCTGATCATCAGCTGCAAGTGCCTCTTCACTGTCAGCACTTCCTTCAGCTGACTCCTCGCCAAAAGCTGCCATGAGTGCCAGTAGAGCTTCCTCTTCTGACTCCTCGTCTGATGCATACTCCCCATCATCATGGTCGGGTATGTCAGGCACTTCAGTCCTGGTCAGCATAGCCTTGGCAACGGCCTTGGAGGCGCGCTCTTCAAAGAGCTTCTTAAGCCTTTCCCGCTCATTTTTGTCCACCTGTGGACATTCAAACTTTAAATGATCAGGGGATTGGCACTGGTAGCAAGCACGGGGAGCTCTCTTGACGAATTTTCCGTCAGTTGAGCTCAGAGATACTCCCTGCTTTGACTTGGCTTTCTCCAGAAGGACAGCCAGTCGTTTCATCTGTTGCTCAAGATCTGCGATAGAGCTCTCGCCGTCTTTTGAGTTAGATCCCGATGTGACTGGGATCTCTTTCGGCTGGTTGTGCTGGGCAGCAGATCTGTCAGCATGGAATGGCTTCTTGTGCTTCCATTTGAAGTCCTTCTTGACGAAGTAAGCTTCGTCTTGAGCTTTGATGCTGGGGGATCCGATGTTCCGGATGGCCTCATTCTTGTTCACCATCTGGATGTCCCACTCGTGTGCCTGCAACTGAGCAAATAACTCCTTGGGAGTCATCTTGGACAGGTCCTTCTCCTTCAGAGCTGTGGTCTTCACGAACCAGTCCTCTTTGGGCATCTTGGACAGGATCTTGGCATTAAGATCTTCATTTGAATACTTCCTGTCCAGGGACTTTAGCTCGCTGACGATGGCGTTGAATCTCGCCTCCATCTCCTTGATGGTTTCTCCAGGCAGCATCTGGAAGGACTCATACTTGTCCACCGCAACCTGCAATTTGTTGCGTTTCATTTGATCAGTTTCTTGACATAGACTATCAAGATAATCCCATACTCCCTTGGCATTGTTGAACTGGAGTGCTTCTTCCATCAGCGACTCTGGAAGAGAAGCCAGGATCAACTCGTGAGCAATGGAATCCAACTGATTCCGCTTCCTGTCCTCAGCATTCCATTCGTCTTGGGGCTTTGGGATCACAGCTGCTGGACGATCTCCTAGCTGATGCTGAATCTTGGTGATCTCAATCGGCCCTGTCTCTAGCACATCTTTCATCTCTGGATGGATGCTCTTTAGAGAGATGAGCGACCTCTTCCGCCATATATCATGCTTCACAGTCTTGTAATCGAGTAGCTTCGGATTATTCATCTTGATGTACCTGAGCTAATCAAACAGACAAACAAATAGAGAGCGCAAGGAAACGCGGATCACGGTCCTAAGCGACTCAGATACGAACGGTCTTTAAGAACCGTCCGCTCTGATACCACTTGTTGGTCCCGGATTATCAGGGTATAACTTGGCAGCGGAAACTGTGT
>JAPKLW010008989.1:0-12631 GCA_026898455.1 Plectranthus barbatus | reverse complement strand
ACACAGTTTCCGCTGCCAAGTTATACCCTGATAATCCGGGACCAACAAGTGGTATCAGAGCGGACGGTTCTTAAAGACCGTTCGTATCTGAGTCGCTTAGGACCGTGATCCGCGTTTCCTTGCGCTCTCTATTTGTTTGTCTGTTTGATTAGCTCAGGTACATCAAGATGAATAATCCGAAGCTACTCGATTACAAGACTGTGAAGCATGATATATGGCGGAAGAGGTCGCTCATCTCTCTAAAGAGCATCCATCCAGAGATGAAAGATGTGCTAGAGACAGGGCCGATTGAGATCACCAAGATTCAGCATCAGCTAGGAGATCGTCCAGCAGCTGTGATCCCAAAGCCCCAAGACGAATGGAATGCTGAGGACAGGAAGCGGAATCAGTTGGATTCCATTGCTCACGAGTTGATCCTGGCTTCTCTTCCAGAGTCGCTGATGGAAGAAGCACTCCAGTTCAACAATGCCAAGGGAGTATGGGATTATCTTGATAGTCTATGTCAAGAAACTGATCAAATGAAACGCAACAAATTGCAGGTTGCGGTGGACAAGTATGAGTCCTTCCAGATGCTGCCTGGAGAAACCATCAAGGAGATGGAGGCGAGATTCAACGCCATCGTCAGCGAGCTAAAGTCCCTGGACAGGAAGTATTCAAATGAAGATCTTAATGCCAAGATCCTGTCCAAGATGCCCAAGGAGGACTAGTTCGTGAAGACCACAGCTCTGAAGGAGAAGGACCTGTCCAAGATGACTCCCAAGGAGTTATTTGCTCAGTTGCAGGCACACGAGTGGGATATCCAGATGGTGAACAAGAATGAGGCCATCCGGAACATCGGATCCCCCAGCATCAAAGCTCAAGACGAAGCTTACTTCGTCAAGAAGGACTTCAAATGGAAGCACAAGAAGCCATTCCATGCTGACAGATCTGCTGCCCAGCACAACCAGCCGAAAGAGATCCCAGTCACATCGGGATCTAACTCAAAAGACGGTGAGAGCTCTATCGCAGATCTTGAGCAACAGATGAAACGACTGGCTGTCCTTCTGGAGAAAGCCAAGTCAAAGCAGGGAGTATCTCTGAGCTCAACTGACGGAAAATTCGTCAAGAGAGCTCCCCGTGCTTGCTACCAGTGCCAATCCCCTGATCATTTAAAGTTTGAATGTCCACAGGTGGACAAAAATGAGCGGGAAAGGCTTAAGAAGCTCTTTGAAGAGCGCGCCTCCAAGGCCGTTGCCAAGGCTATGCTGACCAGGACTGAAGTGCCTGACATACCCGACCATGATGATGGGGAGTATGCATCAAACGAGGAGTCAGAAGAGGAAGCTCTACTGGCACTCATGGCAGCTTTTGGCGAGGAGTCAGCTAAAGGAAGTGCTGACAGTGAAGAGGCACTTGCAGCTGATGATCAGGTACAATCATCAGCTTCCCCAATGCATATCATGTCTTCTATTTGTTTAGACGATTCTGAGTCGCGTTGCTCCGACCCAGAAGCTGTCACTATAGACAATCTTCAAAAAGAATTTTTAAAATTTTATGAAATAAAGAATGTCTTGGCTGGCGAAAATGCTTCGCTGAAAGATCAAATTTCTGTTTTGACCAAGGAGATTGAAAAATCGAGGTCAGTCAGTGAAGAGCTAGCCACTTTGAAAAGGAATCACTTTGAGTTGCTCCAAGATTTTCAAATTACAAAAACTGAGCGAGATAATTTTCACAATCTCGTTCTGGAGCAAGAAAATAGAATAAATTTTTTGAATAAAGGCTCAAAGGATTTGGAAAAGGCTCTATCTCATTGGAGAAAGCCTTCTGATAAGTCCGGGTTGGGATTTACAAAAGATTTGAGCATAAATCAGCCCGAACGAATCAGTACTGGTAAGGGTAAGGGCAAACTGGTAAATGCATCAGCACCAGCTGGTAATACCAGTCAGTCCCGTGTGGCTGATCAGCATAGGAACCATAAGTCCAGATACATAGGTGAGTCATCAAGACAAAATCCTCAACTGGCAAGATCCTCTGCTGACAGGACGCCAGCATACCCGAAGACGCAGACTAAGCCGAATTATTCTAAGGCAAGGAAGTCAGCGTCAGCTGCCAGTGGAATCCGACAGCCAGCACCAGCTGTCCAGAGATTCCACGCCCAACCTTACAAGTATGCCAGTTGCCAGCATGCTTACAAGGGATCCAAATCTCAGCGGAATACTGAGAGAAGGATATTTCCCGATAGGAGGAACACCTATCGGAGGCCTGAGCCCAATCAAAATCTTTTCTCAAGGGCTGGGAAGGCTAATCATCGTGGTCCACAATTCCAGAGACCACCAAGGCAACACATGCGGTCGGAAAGAAATTTCCGACACCCTCAGAGGAAGAATACTTCCAGAGGAACCGCACACACAGCCACACCTTCCAAAAACAAATCCATGCATTATTTTAAAAGGAAGGGAAAGGCCACAAATGATGTCAGCAAGGGAAACACCGAGCTGAAGATTACTCAAGTCTGGATTCCAAAAGGAATGATCCAGAGATCTAACCCTGCAGGACCCGCTGATGATCGGGGACCTAAATAATTTCATTTTCTTGCAGGAACAGGATCATGCAACACAGCTTCAGAGATCGAGCGAGTGGATCATAGATAGTGGTTGCTCGGCTCATATGACTGGTGAGGAGTTCCTATTTTCTGAGCTCACCAAGGTCAGAGGACCTCCAGTTATTTTTGGTGATAACTCCAAGGGCAGAGTTATCAGCAAGGGTTGCATCGAGAAGGATGATGTCAGAATTGTGAATGTATCCCTTATCACCAATCTGAAGCACAACCTCCTGAGCATCAGTCAGCTGTGCGACAATGGTTATACCATTGTGTTTGACAAATCAGGGTGCCAGATCAAGAATGAAGAGTCTGGCGAGACCAAGCTGAAAGGTGTCAGGAAAGGAGGTCTCTATGTTGTTGACTGGCAAAGCGGGAAGACTGATACATGCTTTGTAGCCACCAGTTCCATGGAAACTAACTGGCTGTGGCACAAAAGGTTAAGTCATCTAAATTTCAAAACTATTAATTATCTAACCAAGCATGATCTTGTAGATGGTCTTCCCAAGGGCGGGTTCAAGAAGGAAGGAATTTGCAAAGCTTGCCAGCAAGGCAAACAAACTAGGAAGTCCTTCAAGAACCAGTCGCCAGTCTGCCCCAGTACCAGTCAGGTACTCGAGTTGTTACACATGGACCTGTTTGGACCAGTAACACCGCAAACCATTGGAGGAAGACGATACTCGCTGGTGGTAGTCGATGACTACTCGCGCTATACCTGGGTAAAGCTTCTCAGAACCAAGGATGAGGTGAAGATCATTCTTCCAGAATTGATCATCCAAGCTCAGAAACAGAGAGAAGCTGTGGTAAAGCGAATTCGATCAGACAATGGGACTGAATTCTGCAACAGTCTGCTGATGGATTTTTGCGCGGAGGCTGGGATCAAGCATGAGAGATCTACTCCAAGGCAACCGCAGCAGAATGGACTGGCAGAACGTAGGAACAGGACGCTGAAAGAAGCGGTCCGGTCCATGCTGGCTGAGTCCGGCTTGGGACAGAGTTTCTGGGGAGAAGCGTTGGTGACTGCCTGCTACACTCAGAATAGAAGCGGGATCAACGACAGACTCCAGAAAACTCCCTACGAAGTGTATTTTGGTCGTAAGCCTTCTATAGCTCATCTTCGTGCATTCGGTTCACCATGTTATATCCATAATAATGGGAAGTCGAAGTTAAATGCTTTCTCGCCTAAGGCTGATGAGGGTGTGTTTGTCGGATATGGACATCCCTCTCACAAGGGCTATAGAGTATTTAACAAGACTACCCAGCTTGTGGAAATAACATGCAATGTTGTTTTTGATGAAGCTACTTTAGTGCGCAGGACCTTACGCCAACTGGCTGAAGATGTTCCTGAGGTCGAGGATGTCAGCGACCAGTTGGGCAGGAATTCTTCCGATGCTCAACCAACTGGTTCGACTAGACCTATGAATGGATCATCTTCTCAACCAGTGACCTCAGGTGCCCATCAGCAACCTGAGAGGGTCGGTGATGCAAATGACCTTGCTGAGACCTTACACTCAATCTCCCTGAGTGGATCTAGCAAATATCAAGGGGGAATTCTGACTGGAATCCTTGAGTCAGAAGATGACAATGAACCAGCTGGAGTGGATGCACCAGCTGATACTGACGTCGATGGTGAAGGTTCGGGAAGTCAGTCAGACAGTGGAGCTGATGAAGATGTTCCGACTGGCGAAGGTCAACCACCAGTTGAAATTCCAGTTCCGACTGGTGAAGGTCAACTGCCAGTTGCAGTTCCAGCTCCGACTGGTGAAAATGTGGAAGCACCAGTTATCAGGACAGAAGAACCTATTTCACAACCGGCACCAGCAGTCGCTGGTCCTCCCAGATGGCTGAGGGATCACCCAACTGAGGCTATTCTCGGTGATCCGGAAGGTTCAGTTAAGACTCGACACGGCAGTGCGCTCCTGAGTTGCTTTATTTCTCAAATGGAACCTACTTCCATAGGAGTTGCGCTAGAATCTGCTGATTGGATTAATGCCATGCAAGAGGAGCTTGCAGAATTCACTCGCAATGATGTTTGGGACTTGGTGGAGAGACCATCACATCAGTGAGTGATTGGCACCAAGTGGGTTTTCAAGAACAAGCGAGATGAGAATGGCACCGTGGTCAGAAATAAAGCTCGTTTAGTTGCCAAAGGTTACAGGCAGTGTGAAGGGATCGATTTCGATGAGACCTTCGCACCAGTTGCCAGAATGGAGGCGATACGGCTGTTCCTTGCGTATGCAGCGTATCACGGCTTCACAGTATTCCAGATGGATGTGAAGAGCGCCTTCTTGAATGGCGAGCTAAAAGAGGAGGTTTATGTTGAGCAACCTCCAGGCTTTGAAGTTGGCACCAAGGTGTACAAGCTGAGAAAGGCCCTGTATGGATTGAAACAGGCGCCCAGGGCTTGGTACGAAACGCTGTCACAATTCCTTATCAGCAATGGATTTCGGAAAGGGAAGATTGATAGAACTCTCTTCCTTCTCAAGGATGGAGGTGACATGCTGATGGTGCAGATCTATGTTGATGACATCATATTCGGATCAAGTAATATAACTCTCTGCAAGAAGTTTTCTCAACTGATGCAGACATCATTTCAGATGAGTATGATGGGCAAGTTAACATACTTTCTCGGACTCCAGGTCCAGCAGTCAGCTGATGGAATTTTTATCAGCCAGCGAAAGTATACGAAGGAGTTAATTCAGAAGTATTGCTCAGAGAAAACTAAGTTCCTCAGAATACCTATGAGCACCAGTTGTCAAATATTTCTTGATGAGCAAGGTGAATCAGTTGATCCTACCATCTACCGAGGAATCATTGGATCACTTCTCTATCTCACAGCCAGCAGACCCGACATCTCGTACTCAGTCGGAGTGTGTGCCAGATTTCAAGCCAATCCGAAAAGGTCACACATGGAAGCTGCAAAGAGGATAGTGAAATATCTGAAGGGGACTGAATCTCTTGGAATATGGTATCCCAGAAATGATGAACTTACACTCATTGGATATTCAGATTCAGATTTTGCTGGATGCCGTATAGATCGAAAGAGTACCAGTGGTACGTGTCAGTAACTAGGACACAAGCTAATCAGTTGGTTTAGCAAGAAGCAGCACTCAGTTGCTACATCTACCACTGAAGCTGAATATGTTGCCGCTGCCAGTTGCTGTGCTCAAATTATTTGGATCAAGCAACAACTGGAGGATTATGAAGTGGACACTGGCTGTGTTCCAATCTATTGCGACAACAACAGCGCTATGTGCATCACGAAGAATCTGGTTCACCATTCTAGAACCAAGCACATAGATATTCGACATCACTTCATACGTGATCATGTCGAGAAGAAGGATGTCAGCGTAGACTACATCAGAACTGAAGATCAATTGGCTGACATCTTCACCAAGCCACTACCAGAAGCAAGATTCAAGGAGTTGTGCATCAAACTCGGTCTTCTAGAGATTGATGCGAGCCCAAGTGTTGAGGAAGAATGAGTCCCAGCTCTCATTCTGTTCTTGGTCTTCAGGAGGATGCTGATTACGACTAAGTCCAAGCTCTTAGTTGTTTTCCTTCAAGTGGTATCTCTAGCTCACTGATGGTTACTACTGGCGGAACTTATCCCTTAATTGTCTAAGGAAATGAGTCCCAGCTCTCATTTCAATTTGCCAGCATAAACCATCAGTTCAAGCGAAATTGGGTCCCAGCTCCCAATTTCAAGCGATGATAAGAAGTGGATTTCTTGAAGAGAAGATGACGCGGAATAAAATTGAGTCCAAGCTCTCAATTTTCTTATCCTTCGAGTTGTCAGCAGACAACTGGCGATTTCCTACGACTGACTCGGGTGCCAGTCGTAAGTACCAGTTGTCAACTGGTAAGGAGGCCATGCTGACAGGGGGAAGTATTCAACTGGCATATAACTGTTGACCAGTTATACTACTGATGACCAGTTGAGTCCCAGCTCTTAACTGACGATCTCTTGCAGTCCAAGAGTCTTGCCAGCTGTATCAGAAAAGGCGGGATTGTTCAAATCCGACTTGCGTGTACAGCCCTCAGAATTTAATGCGGCATTTAATGCCACATTTAATGTGCACAGTGTCTGCGCAGTCCGACGCTTGGGTGCCACCAATCGCTGCGTGCCACGTCAGCCCCACGGCGTACCCCACGGCGTAGCCCCACCGCGCACGTCGCACAGGGAACCGGGCCTGCTGATGACCGTCGATCCTCGCTTGCTGAGCGTTGATTCTGGACGTCTGATCCTGCATGGGCCGAGTATAAATACCCGATCACTTCCTTCGGGTTAACCTTTATGTTTCCCTACTTTCTGAACCCTACTTTCAAATTCTCTCATCTTCCCTTGAGATTTTCTGAAACTTGAATATTTCTGAAGTCATGGCATCATCTTCTCGACCTACAGCTGATAACCCTCCACCTACAGCTGATAACCCTCCATCTACATCTACATCATCCTTGCCTGGTTCACCAGACCTACCCCTCGCTGAAGCCCATATGCCAACATATACTGGCATAGTGAAGATTGAAGATGTCGATTACACATATCCGTTCGCCCGACTGGTTCAGTTGAACAGGCCGGCGACCAGGGGACAGCTCTCAAACGCGCAGATTAGGGCCGCTCAGGTCCAGAAAGAGAAAATATTGAATGCGAAATTGGCCCTGAAAAATTTTGGGGAGGAGCTGATGGAGATGATTGACCGAGAAGAGCTCCGACAGTACCTGACGGCGACACCCCAAACTTTTCATCCATACATGGTAGCCGAGTTCTACGCTCGGGCCGTGATAGCTGACGACAGGAAGTCTTTCACAACTTCCGTTTTTGGTCACTTGATCACCGTCACCGCGGAATACCTCACCAATCTCTTCGGACTGAGGAATGAAGGAGAAGAAGTGGCCACGTATCATCAGGATGATACGGTGGAATTCCGGAGGAGGTGGGCGCAGTGGAAGAAGCCAGAAGTCACCGCCTTCCGGACTGGCATGAAGAAGTCCGAGATGGAGGAGTACTGGCAAATGGTGTGCGATATTGTGGTTCGCATGCTACAATGCGAAGTCGGCTCGTACGCCGAGTTGAGCCTGCGGAAGTTCTCCGTGATGTGTGCCCTGGTGGATGGAGTTCAGGGCAACTGGGCCGAATTTTTCTTTGGCCGGTTGCTGGAGAATGTGGCGCGGAACATCATCGTGCCAACGGAAGGGAGATTTGCCCACGCCGTATCCTTCGGGCTGAGGATCAGCCACATCCTGGAGATGGAATTAGGTGATGGCGTGGATCAGGGGGAACAGCTGGTTGGTTCCGACTTCATACCAGCCACGAAGGCGAAGCTGCCTCACCCAGATTACAAGAAGCCACGGAGGCTGAAAGGGAAGTCAGCAGTGGACCCTGCTGAGGTCGTTTCTGAGGAGGACTCAGAAGACCTGGGGGAGCAAGTGCCAGCCGTGGCTCTCCCACTGACTGATGAGGCAAGAGCTCAGTTGAAGAGGAAGCTGGAGACGGAGTCTCTCTTCGAAACCATGGAAGGCGCGGTGGCTGAGGCGACTGGTATCCACCCACGGGATGTACAACTAGTACCAATCACCAAGAAGCCATCCCACAAGAAGCCCAAGACTTCCCAGCACCAGCAGCCACCATCAGCTGTTGCATATGACCCTGAGTCTGGGAAGATCTCCATCCCAGTCAAGAACTCCGTCTTGGGACTGACTGAGGAGGAGACCCTCGAAAGGATGACTCGCAAGAGGAAGCGAATCCAGACCAGAGCTCAGAAGCTGGTGGAGCAGGCAAAAAAGGAGCAGCAAGCCTCCATAGTCAGGAAGAAGCAGGCCCAGGCAAGGCTGAAGGCCTTGGCCGACCAGCAGAAGAGAGAGGCGGAACTGGCGGCCAGGGATGAGAGGTTTGCCAAGATCAAGGCAGAGACAGAGGCCAGGCGCCAGGCAGAGCTGGCAGAACAGATGAGACTGGCGGCCAAGGGCAAAGGAAAAGCGCTCGAAATCTTAAGTGCCGGCCGACCAGCACCAGCCCCACCAGGCGAGCTCCTACCTGAAGAAACCTTTGAACGCCTGCTGATGATGGGTGCTGACGAAGACATTATGTCTATCGTGGACCAGTACCAGGAGAAAGAGGAAGCTACTGATGTCCCTCCACCCGTGCAAGGGGGTGGTGGAGGTGAGGACGTCCCACTGGCTGCGCAAGGGGAAGCCAGTGGAGGAGCTGCGAAAGACCCACTGGCCGCGCACGGGGGTGCCAGTGGAGGAGAAGAAGAGCGGGCGACCACCCCGGTACAACTGGCGAGCTTCTCGGATGTCAGTTCTGAATCCGAGGATGAAGAGGAACCAAGGGCTGAGGAGCCAGAGCAGGAGCCAGCTGCGGAGGTGGTTCATTACTCTATGGTGCAGAGGATGGAGCCAAGGGATCTGTTCCCAGACATTGATGATAAGGCTCGTCATCCTGCCAGTCGCCTCCGATCCACAGATGCCTCAACATCAACTTCCGGGCGACCAGCAGCATCCTTTACACCACCAGCTAGGCGTGCACGAACTGAAAGGCGCCCTTATATGCTCTGCATCCAAGAGCATCAACTGGTTGATGAGGATACCTTCCAGGCTCAAGTGACAGGGGTGCACCGGTGGGAGCAGCGCGGGGAGATGGCATTTTATAATTCAAGAGTGCCAGAGCCATCTGCATTCAACATCATACCTTTCAGCGGACTCCCACACCAGTCGGTATATGCCTCCAGAATCTCTGACTGGTGCCTGCCCCTGCAGCCAGTGGAATATTACAATTCCACCCTCTATGAGTATGCAGAGAACATCACGACGGAGGTGGAGAATGCCGTCAATGACGAAATGATATCCAGCTACCGAAGGCTCTGGAGGGTGGATCCGGACCTATGTCTGGAGTTCCGGAGGTGGCAGATTTTTGATCGATGCCAGCGCCTGCTGACTGTGAAGAAGCGGGCGGTTCTCTATGCCAGGCTGGGTCTTGGCTACTGGAGAGCGGAGGAGGAGTGGGCTAATGCTTTCATGGGCACTGATCCTGAGTGCCCCCAGCAGCTGTCTAAAAGGAGGATCAAGCGCCGCTTGCTGAAAATTGCAGAGTATAGGCAGCTGACTGGAAGCTCCGGCCTCCCGCCACTGAAAAAGGTAAAGTTACCTTTCCTCCAGTTCCGAGTCACCAGTCGGGGGTACCAGCTGACGTACGCGCTCCGACACCTCAAAGTGCTGGTTACCCTCCCAAGGATCCCTCCCTACCATGCTATCCTGTTCGACATGGCTGCCTGCGCCTTGCTGGTAGACCACATTGTGGAGGAGGATCCCTCTCGTGGTTTGTGGCTGACCCTTGCCGTCCCTCCAGTTCCTATTGTCTCGGGCGATCTCGTCCCTGATCATATGGACTGGCAAGTGGTGGATTTCACAGCTCCACCCGTTTTTGAAGAAGTCCAGACAGCTCCAGCTGCAGTGCCAGTAGCAGAGCCAGCAGCTGATATACAAGTAGAGGAGTCAGCAGCAGCTGATGTACAAGCAGAGGCACCAGCAGCAGCTGCAGTGCCAGCGGAGGAGCCAGCCCCGATGGAGATATCAACTGCATCTGAACCAGCAGCGGCTCCTTCCTCAACTGATGTACCTTCCTCTTCCATTGAAGTATCAGCACAGCCAATCTCCGAGATCCATCCCCCTGCGCAGCTTCTTGCAATCATTGATGCCAGGATGGACCAGCGCTTCGCCAGCTTCCGAACCGAGATGACTCAACAAATGGAGTCAGTCACCGCTGGAGTGTCCTCCTTTTTGGCGCGGATCCAAGAGGGGGAAAGTGCGCGAGCACGTGCTGAGGCTGAGAGAGCCCGTCTTGCTGAAGAGGAGAGGAGGATTGTTGCTGAGGAAAGGGAGAAGAGCAAACAAGACATGGCAGCGCTCACTGAGATCCTGAGGTCGCTCACAAGCAGAACTCAATCACCAGGATCATCTTCTCAGCCATAGTCTAGCTTCTTCATTTTGTTGTAAGTATTTGTATCTCTAGACTAGTCAGTTTTCTATCCTGTACTTGTAACTGCAACATATTAATGGGTTGATTACTGACAAGTTGAAGACAATTCCTCATTGTCCAACAAATTGTCTACGTATTTACTTACCAGCTGAACTTACACTTCCAGTGTAATCAGCACCAGCACTCGCATCACACACTTTAAATCTTTTTGCTCTGATCTCAATTCTCATATTTTAAACGAGCAATATCCCTCTTTGTTTGAGGGGGAAGATTTTTTAGTTAGAGCTGATGTAAGGAAGTGGTTTCATGGGTTTAGATCTGATAGGCTTAATTGTAAAACCCTGAAATTTTCTGTAACTTTCCTCATCAGCTGAGTGCTCGCTGGTTAGGCTTTGATCGCACCAAAAAGGGGGAAATTGTTGGGAAATTTGGCTAAGTTTCCTCTCCCCAGTAGCTACTTGTTTAGATTCTAGTTTGGTGTTTTGGGTGGATCAAATCCTAAGTCCTACCAGCGTCAGTTGTCTCTAGAATAGCTCTAGTCTCAAATGTAAAGTCCTGTTTAGGTTTTCTTTTGAGTTGTAAGTCGCAGCTGATCAAGACTCATGCTGGCTACTGTTCACCAGCATGAGATGTACTCACCAGTTGAGAGAAGTCTCACCAGCAAGCGACTGACAAAGACTCGTGCTGGCACTGTTCACCAGCATGAGAAGAGCTACTGGCTGGTCACTGTTCACCAGTTGGGAAGGTTTTCATCAGCAGGCGGCTGACAAAACTCACCAGCAGAATAGGTGTTCTCACTGACACTGTTCACCAGCGGTGAAGCCACCAGTCATGGGAGATTCCAAGAATTAACATCAGACAAATTGGTAGATTTAGATTGTGCCAACGCAAGTCACCAGCAGAGACTTGCCAGCACAAAGATCACCAGCATGTTCTACCAGTCGGATGTTACCAACAGAATTCAAGATTCGCTCTCCCAGAGTCTTAGAGACAAAAAGAAGATTCGTCTGAGGAATAAACTGACAAAGTATGACTTTTAAGGGAGGATACCTTAAAGTCTATCAGTTCAAGACACCAGTTCCGATTCCTCGTACTGACGAATAGTGCCGTTCTGACATTAAGAGATCAATGTCAGATAAAGTGGACAAAAGCATGGTGCTTTCCGGAAATTCCTACCTGCCGCCGTCAGAAGGACATGCGAAGACAGAGACCTTTTCCGGATGAGTCCAAATGGCTAGTAGATTTGAATGGGATCCCGCGTCTATAAATACCTGGGATCCATCAACATTCAATACTCTCTGCCGACTCTTCACCTACCGAAAGACTGAAAATTAATTACGCTCAAGCAAGCAAGCAAATCTTTCGAGGCTTTACTTAAAGCTTTTCCGTGTGTTGATTTATTCAAACACGAGACTTCAAGCTTCCAGCTTGTAAGTTACAGATCTCGTTGGTGTTCTTTCTCTTCTGAGGAAGTTCACAGCAGCTCTTGTGCCAGCCAGCACCTGAGTTATTACGGGCTTTTGCCGTATTAAGAAGATACGTTCTTGGGAGAACTAAACACCCACGCAGTCAGCTAAGGAGGTTGAAATGACGTGCTCGCACTCCACCAGCTGAACAGAGTTGAAGAAGGAATCAAGACCGGGAGCGGTTGATCTAGCGAAGTGGTGGACAAGGGTCGCACCAGCTAGAGATAGATCGTAGGCAACTTGTACCTGATTACTCTATAGTGAATTTCCAGTGCTACGACTGGAGAGTGGACGTAGATCAGTTGATCGAACCACTATAAATCCTTTGTCTTTTATCAGTTTTCTGCATTTCATATTGATTTAAAACCCAGCACCCAAGTGCTGGTGTATATCTGAAAACTGATATAACTGTGCAAACAAGACCTAAAACATTCAAAGTCTTGAGCTACCAGCTGACGAGCCAGTCGCCAGTCAGCTGAGTACTCAGAGTGCCAGTTGACTTACCAGCTGACAAGGTCCCAGTCAGCTGAGTAACCAGCAGAGCGCAAGAAACGAATTAACACAGTTTCCGCTGCCAAGTTATACCCTGATAATCCGGGACCAACA
>JAPKLW010008988.1:0-12631 GCA_026898455.1 Plectranthus barbatus | reverse complement strand
TTTTTTTTTTCTAGCTCATTTTAAATCTCTTATGCTCTTTACATAATTTTGTATTCTTTTCTTTTCAGAGAGCTTATGAGAATTCTAATTATTTCTTTGAGCTTCTTTTTCACACATCTTTTCACCACTAATTTATATTTTCTTATCTCCATATCACAATCATTCCACCCACATACCATAACTCAAGACATGAGCGAAACCAATACTTCTTCTTAATCTCATAGACAAGGAAAGAAAAATTTTGTATAGACTCAAAAGTAGCTAACTAAGGAAAATTCAATGTGAAGGGACAGTGTTTAGGGAATTGGGCTATCAAAGATGGCCTAAGATCATTTCCTAAACTTGTGCACACTATGCAGTCTCAACACAAAAAATAGGCAAGTTCTAGAGAAATAAAAACACACATGTGAATCTCACATCAAACGAAATAAAGGCTCAAAATTCTCACACAAGGGTTCAAAAATTTTCTTCCGCAGTCAATTTCAAATCAGCTCAATCAACATGCAAGCACAAGTGTCAAATCAATCCTATCATGCGGTATTCTACATTCATAGGCATCTAACCACAATCACAATCAATTCAACTCAACCCTCAATCAATTCTAATCTCACAATCTCATTCGGGTTATTTCAAAATTCAAAATTTTCCCCACAAAATAAAATTTTAAAATTTAAGGCAAAAATTAAAGACGGAAAGCAGAATAAATAAAAGATAGAATGTTCCATCTCTTGTCCACATCCCCCCAAACTTATTTCCAACTCGAAGAGTGGAATAAGTTTGAAAATCAGACAAAAGAGGGAACGATACCTGGTAGTTGATCTCAGACATCAACTTTTTATCCCCCGGAGTCTTCGAACATGGCGTGGCGTAAAATAGTGGCTGTTGGCACTTCGCGTCGATTGACTTGAAGCCTTCTTTTCGATCCCTTCGCGGATCAAAGTGTATCACGCCGGTAGCTCGGCGTCGATCGACGCCAGGCTGCGTCGATCGGCGTCGAGCTGATCTCCATTTTTTTTTTCAATACTGCAAAACAACTGTTAGCAAAGAAATAAAAGCAGAAATTCGAAATAATAAAAAAAAACAAAAATTGAAAGGAAAATACGGAAAATGTTGGGTTACCTCCCAACAAGTGCTTGATTTAACGTCGCAGCTCGACGATACCTCAAATCACTGCCAAGGAGGTCGGGTCCAGACTCGCCGACCTTTGGCATCCACCATGTAGACTTTCCGGTCTTTGATAATGGTGGTGAGCTCAGAAAAAGGTGGCGCAGTTGACACTGCTACCCTATCGTTTCCTCGCTCCCACTCAATGGCAGCTGCTTCATCTTCTTCAGACTCATCCTCTTCTTCAGTAGTGGAGATTCGATTGCACTCCGCCTTCTTCTTGTTCTTGTTGATCACAAAGGTGATCCTCTCGTCATTCGCTCGGAGTGTGATCTCGCCGCCTCGACAGTCAATGAGAGCAGCGCTAGTGTCGAGAAACTCACGCCCTAAGATCATGGGCATATTCTCGTCCTCCTTCATCTCGTGCACCACAAAATCTGCAGGAAAAATGAGATGGCCCACGCGAATGAGCACATCCTCTAGTATACCTTT
Source organism: Plectranthus barbatus (assembly GCA_026898455.1). Classification (NCBI taxonomy): domain Eukaryota; kingdom Viridiplantae; phylum Streptophyta; class Magnoliopsida; order Lamiales; family Lamiaceae; genus Plectranthus; species Plectranthus barbatus. Next base: position 11,035 of record JAPKLW010008988.1, on the reverse strand, counting down.
CGGGCGGGACACAGACCGATCCGCAATCTGCAGGGTGATCGTCGTGGGCCTCATCTCTCCGATGTTGAGACGCTTGTAGATGGAGTACGGCATCAGGTTGATACTGGCCCCAGTATCACATAGTACTCTCTCGAATGTGTGTCCCCCAATCTCAACCGGAATAGAAAAGCATCCAGGATCGCTTCTCTTGATGGGCACCTGCTTTTGAAGTAGCAGGCTGCACTGCTCGTGGATCTTCACCGTCTCATTCTCCACGAATTGTTTCTTTCCACTTATCAATTTTCGGAGGTACTTCATGTACCCCGGGATTTCCTTCAGTGCTTCGATCAACGGGATGTTGATGCTGACCTTCTTCAGGTTCTCCACAAATCTGGAGAACTTCTCGTCCTCTTTCTGCTTTGCGAACCTCTGTGGGAATGGTAAAGGAGGGAACTGATCTTCAGACTACTTCAACTTCGTGCCTGGGACAGACTACAACGTCGACCGACGTAGTGTGGCGTCGATCGATGGGCCCTTTTTTTCTGCGTTGATCGACGTGGCAGGTCTGTCGATCGACGTGGATTCATCTCCTGTGCATTTTTGCTCTTTTTCATCTCCAGAATCATCTACAGCCATCTCGGGACCCTTGTAGCTCGTCCCAGACCTCAAAGTAACGGCTTTGCAGTCTTTTTGGGCCTTGGGGTTCACCTCCGTTGTGCTCGGAAGCTGTCAAGGCTTGTGTTGGTTGCCGAGTGTGGTGGCGATCTGGCTCAATTATGTGTCCATCATCTGAAGATGTTTCGTCATCAGCTGCATGTGGTTGGCCATTCCCTTCACCTCGGTTTCTACTTTCCCAAACCGGTTATCCGAGCTCTTGATGAATTTTTCGAGCGTCTCCTCTAGCACGGATTTCTTTCTTTCCACGATCTCTCCTCCAGTACCTGCATCAAAACCAGGCGGAGGGTGTTCTGCAGCAGAAGGGTTAGCATAGGAAAAACCAGGGTGAGATCGCCCATGGTTGTACTGATACCCTTGATTACCTCGGTAGTTATTGTGATAACCACCGCCAATGTAGTTCACCTCCGTACTGGCAGTTCCAGATGAACTGCTTGCACCCTTGTTGATGTAGTCAGCCTCTACAGGTACTGTGGCCATGCTTGGCTCTGCAACAGCTGCAACTTGTGATGTGCCCAATTTTTCAATCTCCTCCCGGAGCTTTTTCACCTCAGCGACCACGTCGAATTCTGGCTTTATCTCGACTGCTTTGTCTGGTAGCTGCCTATCAGTTGGCCATTGGTGGCTATTCAGCGCCATATCAGCCAGCAACCTCATACTCTCTGCACCACTCTTCTTCATCAGTATTCCTCCAGCAGATGCATTAACCAGCTCCTTCATGTGAGGGTTCAGTCCCTCATAAAAATGACACACTTGCATCTCCAGATCGATGCCATGTCCAGGACAGAGTCGTAGAAGCTCTTTGTATCTCTTCCAGGCCTCGTAAAGTGACTCGTCATACATCTGCTTGAAAGTAGTAATGGCAGCTTTCCTCTTCAGCAGCAGGCTCGGTGGGAAGCAGTTGGTAAGGAACTCTGCTCGAAGCTCCTCCCATGTCCCGATTTGACTCTTATCTAGTCCAGCAAACTAAGACCGTGCTTCGTCTCTGAGTGAGAACGAGAACAGTCTCATCCTGATCACATCTGGGGTTACTCCGTTCTGCTTCACAGTGTTACACACCTCAATGAATTGGTTGATGTGGGTATATGGATCTTCTACAGCTCTCCCCCCAAACTGGTTTTGCTGCACCATCTGAATAAGGCTTGTGCGCAGCTCGAAGTTGTTGGCATCATTGCCAACTCTGTATTCGGCCTCCGCTTGCTGTGGAAGAAATCGATCCAAGATGGACCTTTGCGGGATCACAACTTGCCTATCGTTCAACTCTGCCAGTCTTGCAGCTTGCTCCGCCTGAGTAGCCTGAGCTGCTTGTAGTTGTGCTCTCAGCTGATGTACTTCATTCACAAATTGCCTCTGCTCCTCGGGAGTCATATTTTGCAGAGGTGCTTCAAGATTCTCAACCATATCTCGTTGTTTTTCTTTTCCTTTCTTTTTGATTTTCCTGCAGGTTGCTTCAATTTCAGGGACAAAGGCTTCGAGTGTTTTTCCTTTAGCTCGCGTGTTCATGCACCTGCACAGGAAATAGGTAAATATCAGTTCTGTTGGGATTGTATACAGAAAGCATAAATGATTAAGTGTTTGTATACTGGCCTTCATTTATGTGTTACATCAACAATTCTCGCTATCTGATAAATGTGAACATATAACGAACTATAATATCCTTTTATCTCGTAGATAGGGATTGTCATATGGTGTGTAGGAGATCACAAAGGATCATATGGTTCGTTTGATCTAGCGAGATATAAACATATCATAGCTGAGACGGTCCCTGGATAGGCTGTCGGTCTAAGCTGCGGCACATCGGTTTATAAGTGGGCTTATCCTAGCTACTTGATGTGTCGGTACATGTTTATGTATTGATGGGATCAACAGTGGGATGTGCCATTCTCATTGACATATGAATGAGCCAGATCACTAACATACTTCCTATGATCTTAAACCTTACTGAAGGATAAGGGGCACACACGGATTGACCACACTTTGATATGCTATGGTGGCGAGTCTTACATGTACTCTTATACCTGCACTTTGGGTGTTGGCAATTTGTGTGGGGTCTGCTTAGGCTGGATGTATAGGTAAGCATATCCGTTTCAGGATGGTGACATTCCCTGATGAGCTCACAAGGTTCTTTATGCTAAGTCCTGCAGGCTGAATGATTTGTTCAAGCATAAGAGAAAAGGGGTGAGTGATACTAATCAGGAAATAATATATTAATTAATTGTGGTTAATTGTCATAAACCAAATTAATTAATGAATGTCTAAAACCTTAAATATGTGGATCATGTTAGTTTAATGCAACCCGTTCCTAATAACGTGGTAATAAAGGGGCGAGTCAACATTGTTACCGTGGTGAAGGTTAAAACAATGTTTTATTAATTAATTATGTTCTGGGTTGAACAAGGAAGAATTAATTAATAAAGAGGGCCCACTTTATTATTTGCATTTGATCCCTGGTCTGGCCCACACACTGCTCAAGCCCAATTAGGGTTAGGGTTTCTCAAAACCCTAACACTATAAATAGTCTCTCCCAGATCAGATCAGATGGTAGCCACCACAGTATACTTTAGAGAGAGAGAGATTGGGCGATCAGAATGAGGGATTTACTCTGATCGAATCCTCCGGCTTTCTGATTCAACTTGGTGGATAATCCTCACCTGATTTCCAAGGAGCAAGGGAACAGATCAGAAGATCAGATCTGTAGGAACACAATCGAAGAAGGAGTTCCATTCCGCTTCAGATCTAACTTCATCGTTCATTCTCCGATCTAGATCTGTAGATCAAACGATTGAAGAAAGGTATTTCCCTTAATCCATCCTATACAATTAAGTTTGTAGGAGCATGAATAGGATTCGCATGGTTAATTTAATTGAATTTATTTTGATACCCTAAGAACGGTCCTGCGAATTAAATAACAACTCACGTTGTTGGCCGTAGACTCGAATCCTACAAGTTCAGCGTCGATCGACGTGGATTCACGTCGATCGACACAAAAGAGTGGTCAGCGTCGATCGACGAAAGGTATCCGTCGATCGATGCTAGGTGGCGTCGATCGACGCAAGATGTAGACTCGAAAACTCACACACGCACACGTACAAAAAATTAAAACTCAATCCAGCAAATCCTAGAACGAACTAGTAACAAGATAAAATCTAACAATTCCCCGGCAACGGCGCCAATTTGATCACTGCTATTTCTAACAGATTAATTATAATAACAGCGGCAAATAAATTTGTAAACCCTAAGGTTATCGATCCAGGGGAATTATGTGGGGAAACTATCCTATATACTAGCTATGATCCTAAGATTCATTGTTTGAGAGATCCAAAATCAGGGTTTTATAAAAGTAAAGAAAACAATGCAGAAAATTAAAGTAGTTTTGAAAGCAAATTTAAAGGAACACAGATTCTAGGGAAGAATTCATATTATGGATGACATGTAGGAATCAATTAATTTAACAGGTGGAATACTGCAACAATGCTATATTTCCTTGTTTGGCAAATATAACCTAGATTACTAACTAGTGACTATCTCCGCTCGGTCTCAAAGTACACCAAATTAGTCAATCTGATAAGCAAATCAGTTCAATTCCTACAGTCTAGTACATCTGTTTGGATAGTGTAGATTGTATCATGCATTCCTATTCCCACTATTAATAAATCCGTTTTTCCTCGAATTTCTGCTCCAGCAGACAACCTCGCGTCTATCGTGGCTGATCCATGTCGATCGATGTGGCTTCTTGGTCGGCGTCGATCGATGCTGATTGGCGTCTGTCGACGCAGCTTCTCGCCCCTTCTGCGCGGTCTCACGGTTTTGGCCATAACTTTCTCTCCCGAACTCCGATTGACCCGATTCCAGTTGCGTTGGAGAGCTAACTCAAAGCATCATTCATTGCCTTGTGCCAATAGCTCGAATTCCTCTGGTGGAAGAACTCTTCACTGCTACTCTTACACGTCACTGCTTCTGGAACGGATTTCTCGTGAACTTAGGCCTAAAACCCTACAAAAACACCAAAATGCGCATAATACCACCTAATATAGACTCATGCATAGAATATATACATAAACTCAATAAAACTACATAAAATAGTAGAAAATAATATAGATAAGCGAGTAAAATAATGAGCTTATCAACCCCCCAAACTTGAACGTTTGATTGTCCTCAATCAATAGGCAAGAAAGAAATCAAAAGATCATGCGATTAGAGTGCAATGCCTCACAAGATTCATCACAGTCAAGAATCAAAAATCCACTACACACAAGCAATTTGAAAGAGACAGAAAATTCATCAACAGCGGAAGAACTCACAGGAAGTGTATCGCTCAACTCTCAAGTGTTTAAGGAATAGATGAAAGCACTCAACAACATGTATGAAGAAATTTCTACCATAGGCTTGCAAATTTTCTAATATCTCCACTGCTAGAATGTGCACACAAGTCTAGAATCAAAAAGGACTTTCATAAGGTTGTAATGTAGGCTTTTGTGAGGGGTAGGAAAATATGGCCAAGTGACTAAAATCAATCAAGTTTTTTTCCTCAATCAATCCAAACCACCATCTAAGTTCATTCACCCTTCTCCTCAAATATATCAACAAATACACAACCTTTTTTTTTTCTAGCTCATTTTAAATCTCTTATGCTCTTTACATAATTTTGTATTCTTTTCTTTTCAGAGAGCTTATGAGAATTCTAATTATTTCTTTGAGCTTCTTTTTCACACATCTTTTCACCACTAATTTATATTTTCTTATCTCCATATCACAATCATTCCACCCACATACCATAACTCAAGACATGAGCGAAACCAATACTTCTTCTTAATCTCATAGACAAGGAAAGAAAAATTTTGTATAGACTCAAAAGTAGCTAACTAAGGAAAATTCAATGTGAAGGGACAGTGTTTAGGGAATTGGGCTATCAAAGATGGCCTAAGATCATTTCCTAAACTTGTGCACACTATGCAGTCTCAACACAAAAAATAGGCAAGTTCTAGAGAAATAAAAACACACATGTGAATCTCACATCAAACGAAATAAAGGCTCAAAATTCTCACACAAGGGTTCAAAAATTTTCTTCCGCAGTCAATTTCAAATCAGCTCAATCAACATGCAAGCACAAGTGTCAAATCAATCCTATCATGCGGTATTCTACATTCATAGGCATCTAACCACAATCACAATCAATTCAACTCAACCCTCAATCAATTCTAATCTCACAATCTCATTCGGGTTATTTCAAAATTCAAAATTTTCCCCACAAAATAAAATTTTAAAATTTAAGGCAAAAATTAAAGACGGAAAGCAGAATAAATAAAAGATAGAATGTTCCATCTCTTGTCCACATCCCCCCAAACTTATTTCCAACTCGAAGAGTGGAATAAGTTTGAAAATCAGACAAAAGAGGGAACGATACCTGGTAGTTGATCTCAGACATCAACTTTTTATCCCCCGGAGTCTTCGAACATGGCGTGGCGTAAAATAGTGGCTGTTGGCACTTCGCGTCGATTGACTTGAAGCCTTCTTTTCGATCCCTTCGCGGATCAAAGTGTATCACGCCGGTAGCTCGGCGTCGATCGACGCCAGGCTGCGTCGATCGGCGTCGAGCTGATCTCCATTTTTTTTTTCAATACTGCAAAACAACTGTTAGCAAAGAAATAAAAGCAGAAATTCGAAATAATAAAAAAAAACAAAAATTGAAAGGAAAATACGGAAAATGTTGGGTTACCTCCCAACAAGTGCTTGATTTAACGTCGCAGCTCGACGATACCTCAAATCACTGCCAAGGAGGTCGGGTCCAGACTCGCCGACCTTTGGCATCCACCATGTAGACTTTCCGGTCTTTGATAATGGTGGTGAGCTCAGAAAAAGGTGGCGCAGTTGACACTGCTACCCTATCGTTTCCTCGCTCCCACTCAATGGCAGCTGCTTCATCTTCTTCAGACTCATCCTCTTCTTCAGTAGTGGAGATTCGATTGCACTCCGCCTTCTTCTTGTTCTTGTTGATCACAAAGGTGATCCTCTCGTCATTCGCTCGGAGTGTGATCTCGCCGCCTCGACAGTCAATGAGAGCAGCGCTAGTGTCGAGAAACTCACGCCCTAAGATCATGGGCATATTCTCGTCCTCCTTCATCTCGTGCACCACAAAATCTGCAGGAAAAATGAGATGGCCCACGCGAATGAGCACATCCTCTAGTATACCTTTCGGGCGGGACACAGACCGATCCGCAATCTGCAGGGTGATCGTCGTGGGCCTCATCTCTCCGATGTTGAGACGCTTGTAGATGGAGTACGGCATCAGGTTGATACTGGCCCCAGTATCACATAGTACTCTCTCGAATGTGTGTCCCCCAATCTCAACCGGAATAGAAAAGCATCCAGGATCGCTTCTCTTGATGGGCACCTGCTTTTGAAGTAGCAGGCTGCACTGCTCGTGGATCTTCACCGTCTCATTCTCCACGAATTGTTTCTTTCCACTTATCAATTTTCGGAGGTACTTCATGTACCCCGGGATTTCCTTCAGTGCTTCGATCAACGGGATGTTGATGCTGACCTTCTTCAGGTTCTCCACAAATCTGGAGAACTTCTCGTCCTCTTTCTGCTTTGCGAACCTCTGTGGGAATGGTAAAGGAGGGAACTGATCTTCAGACTACTTCAACTTCGTGCCTGGGACAGACTACAACGTCGACCGACGTAGTGTGGCGTCGATCGATGGGCCCTTTTTTTCTGCGTTGATCGACGTGGCAGGTCTGTCGATCGACGTGGATTCATCTCCTGTGCATTTTTGCTCTTTTTCATCTCCAGAATCATCTACAGCCATCTCGGGACCCTTGTAGCTCGTCCCAGACCTCAAAGTAACGGCTTTGCAGTCTTTTTGGGCCTTGGGGTTCACCTCCGTTGTGCTCGGAAGCTGTCAAGGCTTGTGTTGGTTGCCGAGTGTGGTGGCGATCTGGCTCAATTATGTGTCCATCATCTGAAGATGTTTCGTCATCAGCTGCATGTGGTTGGCCATTCCCTTCACCTCGGTTTCTACTTTCCCAAACCGGTTATCCGAGCTCTTGATGAATTTTTCGAGCGTCTCCTCTAGCACGGATTTCTTTCTTTCCACGATCTCTCCTCCAGTACCTGCATCAAAACCAGGCGGAGGGTGTTCTGCAGCAGAAGGGTTAGCATAGGAAAAACCAGGGTGAGATCGCCCATGGTTGTACTGATACCCTTGATTACCTCGGTAGTTATTGTGATAACCACCGCCAATGTAGTTCACCTCCGTACTGGCAGTTCCAGATGAACTGCTTGCACCCTTGTTGATGTAGTCAGCCTCTACAGGTACTGTGGCCATGCTTGGCTCTGCAACAGCTGCAACTTGTGATGTGCCCAATTTTTCAATCTCCTCCCGGAGCTTTTTCACCTCAGCGACCACGTCGAATTCTGGCTTTATCTCGACTGCTTTGTCTGGTAGCTGCCTATCAGTTGGCCATTGGTGGCTATTCAGCGCCATATCAGCCAGCAACCTCATACTCTCTGCACCACTCTTCTTCATCAGTATTCCTCCAGCAGATGCATTAACCAGCTCCTTCATGTGAGGGTTCAGTCCCTCATAAAAATGACACACTTGCATCTCCAGATCGATGCCATGTCCAGGACAGAGTCGTAGAAGCTCTTTGTATCTCTTCCAGGCCTCGTAAAGTGACTCGTCATACATCTGCTTGAAAGTAGTAATGGCAGCTTTCCTCTTCAGCAGCAGGCTCGGTGGGAAGCAGTTGGTAAGGAACTCTGCTCGAAGCTCCTCCCATGTCCCGATTTGACTCTTATCTAGTCCAGCAAACTAAGACCGTGCTTCGTCTCTGAGTGAGAACGAGAACAGTCTCATCCTGATCACATCTGGGGTTACTCCGTTCTGCTTCACAGTGTTACACACCTCAATGAATTGGTTGATGTGGGTATATGGATCTTCTACAGCTCTCCCCCCAAACTGGTTTTGCTGCACCATCTGAATAAGGCTTGTGCGCAGCTCGAAGTTGTTGGCATCATTGCCAACTCTGTATTCGGCCTCCGCTTGCTGTGGAAGAAATCGATCCAAGATGGACCTTTGCGGGATCACAACTTGCCTATCGTTCAACTCTGCCAGTCTTGCAGCTTGCTCCGCCTGAGTAGCCTGAGCTGCTTGTAGTTGTGCTCTCAGCTGATGTACTTCATTCACAAATTGCCTCTGCTCCTCGGGAGTCATATTTTGCAGAGGTGCTTCAAGATTCTCAACCATATCTCGTTGTTTTTCTTTTCCTTTCTTTTTGATTTTCCTGCAGGTTGCTTCAATTTCAGGGACAAAGGCTTCGAGTGTTTTTCCTTTAGCTCGCGTGTTCATGCACCTGCACAGGAAATAGGTAAATATCAGTTCTGTTGGGATTGTATACAGAAAGCATAAATGATTAAGTGTTTGTATACTGGCCTTCATTTATGTGTTACATCAACAATTCTCGCTATCTGATAAATGTGAACATATAACGAACTATAATATCCTTTTATCTCGTAGATAGGGATTGTCATATGGTGTGTAGGAGATCACAAAGGATCATATGGTTCGTTTGATCTAGCGAGATATAAACATATCATAGCTGAGACGGTCCCTGGATAGGCTGTCGGTCTAAGCTGCGGCACATCGGTTTATAAGTGGGCTTATCCTAGCTACTTGATGTGTCGGTACATGTTTATGTATTGATGGGATCAACAGTGGGATGTGCCATTCTCATTGACATATGAATGAGCCAGATCACTAACATACTTCCTATGATCTTAAACCTTACTGAAGGATAAGGGGCACACACGGATTGACCACACTTTGATATGCTATGGTGGCGAGTCTTACATGTACTCTTATACCTGCACTTTGGGTGTTGGCAATTTGTGTGGGGTCTGCTTAGGCTGGATGTATAGGTAAGCATATCCGTTTCAGGATGGTGACATTCCCTGATGAGCTCACAAGGTTCTTTATGCTAAGTCCTGCAGGCTGAATGATTTGTTCAAGCATAAGAGAAAAGGGGTGAGTGATACTAATCAGGAAATAATATATTAATTAATTGTGGTTAATTGTCATAAACCAAATTAATTAATGAATGTCTAAAACCTTAAATATGTGGATCATGTTAGTTTAATGCAACCCGTTCCTAATAACGTGGTAATAAAGGGGCGAGTCAACATTGTTACCGTGGTGAAGGTTAAAACAATGTTTTATTAATTAATTATGTTCTGGGTTGAACAAGGAAGAATTAATTAATAAAGAGGGCCCACTTTATTATTTGCATTTGATCCCTGGTCTGGCCCACACACTGCTCAAGCCCAATTAGGGTTAGGGTTTCTCAAAACCCTAACACTATAAATAGTCTCTCCCAGATCAGATCAGATGGTAGCCACCACAGTATACTTTAGAGAGAGAGAGATTGGGCGATCAGAATGAGGGATTTACTCTGATCGAATCCTCCGGCTTTCTGATTCAACTTGGTGGATAATCCTCACCTGATTTCCAAGGAGCAAGGGAACAGATCAGAAGATCAGATCTGTAGGAACACAATCGAAGAAGGAGTTCCATTCCGCTTCAGATCTAACTTCATCGTTCATTCTCCGATCTAGATCTGTAGATCAAACGATTGAAGAAAGGTATTTCCCTTAATCCATCCTATACAATTAAGTTTGTAGGAGCATGAATAGGATTCGCATGGTTAATTTAATTGAATTTATTTTGATACCCTAAGAACGGTCCTGCGAATTAAATAACAACTCACGTTGTTGGCCGTAGACTCGAATCCTACAAGTTCAGCGTCGATCGACGTGGATTCACGTCGATCGACACAAAAGAGTGGTCAGCGTCGATCGACGAAAGGTATCCGTCGATCGATGCTAGGTGGCGTCGATCGACGCAAGATGTAGACTCGAAAACTCACACACGCACACGTACAAAAAATTAAAACTCAATCCAGCAAATCCTAGAACGAACTAGTAACAAGATAAAATCTAACAATTCCCCGGCAACGGCGCCAATTTGATCACTGCTATTTCTAACAGATTAATTATAATAACAGCGGCAAATAAATTTGTAAACCCTAAGGTTATCGATCCAGGGGAATTATGTGGGGAAACTATCCTATATACTAGCTATGATCCTAAGATTCATTGTTTGAGAGATCCAAAATCAGGGTTTTATAAAAGTAAAGAAAACAATGCAGAAAATTAAAGTAGTTTTGAAAGCAAATTTAAAGGAACACAGATTCTAGGGAAGAATTCATATTATGGATGACATGTAGGAATCAATTAATTTAACAGGTGGAATACTGCAACAATGCTATATTTCCTTGTTTGGCAAATATAACCTAGATTACTAACTAGTGACTATCTCCGCTCG
>JAPKLW010008987.1:0-12632 GCA_026898455.1 Plectranthus barbatus | reverse complement strand
CGAATGTTTGTAACCTTAAATGTGGGGATATACCGAGCCCATGCAACCCGTACCTCAAAAAGTGGTAGCAAATAGGTAGGACAATATTGATTCTCTGGTGGAAAGAATCAATATTAATTAATTGATTATATTCTGGGTTGAATAAGGGAATTAATTAATTTATAGGCTGTATTTGCTATTTGCATTCTGATCCCTGGTCTGGCCCATGAAACTCAAACCCAATAGAAGTCCAGTATTTTCCTATTAATAGGCCTCAGTTCCTCAGATCTCAACACACCACAAGATCATAAGTTGCACACAGCAAACCAGGTTCTGGGAGCTGTGGTGAATGACTAGATCTGAGAAACGAGGAGGAAATTCTGCTTCTCAACCGGGCAAGGAATCTGAAAGGAATCTTCACCAGATATTCAGATTGAGTTGGGATACAGATCAGAAGATCAGATCAGGAGGATTTTTCTTCTCCCTCTCTCCTTGTTTTTCGAAAATAATTATATTATTTTCATAAGATTTATTTCCTCAATCTGTTAGGAATTAAATCTTTGTGCGTGGGAAAGATCAAAGGGAATCTCCGCGCACTCGTTCTTCAGGGTTTCGCAATCCAGGTATTCCGCATAAACTCCCTTATGCATATTCAATAGGAGCATGCTAGGATTAATCATATGCATAGCAATTTATTTTTGATATTCCAATTAACGATCCTTGGCAAACAGACTTTGTTATTCAGTTCAGGAATCCCTTCAATTGGTATCAGAGCCAGGTTGAATTAATTGGCTCTATCGAAAAAATAATATTGCCTATGAATTGCATGATAATTATTATTGAATGTATGCATGGGTTTTGGATTGTATGATTTTTCGTCCTCGTAGTTCTCGGGTTAATTTGCTCTTTTATATGGATTCGTTTTTCACCCACGAGATAAATTTGTGGTTAGATTTAGAATTTTAGATTGTAATTAGGATTATTCTATGTAATATTTTATTTCAAAAATTAAATCTATAAAAAGAAGAACGAAGAACACGAAGAACGAAGGGCCGCACAAGAACGCATGACAGCGCCGGCACCGCAGCATGGCCATGCACGGCGGTCAGGCATGGTGGGGCACAGCGGACGGCGCGCGGTGGGGCCACGGCGGCGGCGCTGCCGCGTGCGGAAACCCTAGGGTTTCAGCGCGTGCGCACGCAGGTGAGGGCTGGCGGCCCATGGTCGGCCAGGGCCGGGGTGCGGCAGCTCCGAGCGAGGTCGACGGTGCAAGGGAAAGCAGGGCAGGCGGCTGGGACGGCGGCGCTGGCCAGGGCGTGCGGGCGCACGCAGCAAGCCCGCGCGACCCTGCGCGCGCGCCGACGACGCGTCTCCCCTCCCTCGGTCGACGTCAGCAGGCGGAGCAGGTGGTGGCGGCGGTGGCTCAGGAGCGACGACGCGGGCTGGGGCGGCGAAAGGGCTGGGCGTGCGGCCGGAACGCGGAAAAACACTAGAGTTTTTTGCATGGTTCGCGCGAGCATCTGATTACGTTCTTGCGCGATTCCGGTGAGTCACGGATGCCGACAGTGGAGAAGAAAGGTGAACGGAAGTTCAGGCGAAGGTCGGGGCAAGCCGGGGCGGCGGCATACGAAACGGGCAACAGCCGGAGGAGGCGGCATCGCGGGCTGCAACTATGCACATACGTGCATGGCTGTTGCGCATGCCGGGAGCCCTCACGGCGGCGGCAAGTTGCCGGCGGCGGTGGTTTACCGGTGGTGGCTCGTCGAGCTAAGTTCTCGCGGACTGTTGGGCTTGCAATGTGTGCCTAGGCCTGCGATTTGGTTAACTGGCCCAGTTGTCCAATTTTCTGATGGATCAAATCTTGGAGGCCCAGATTCAGAAAATAAATTCAGATCAAAGTCCAAGTAGTGGGAGCCCAGTCGAAGATCTGTATAATTAATTTCAACTTGTAATAGTTAGAATTGATTTTATTTTGTATCATGGGGCCACGAGGACATTTTATATTTGTTTTATTATCTGTCTTCGCATGATATATGTGTTTAATTTAATTGCGCAGTATATAAGCATGTTGTCAATAATAGGGGCACATATACTGCTTTTATTTACAACTTTAAAGCATGCTATGTGATTTATTTTGTGTAATTAATTATAACTATAAATTCGGGGTTCATGCTATGCATGATAGAATTTTAGCAATGTTATAATTATGGCTACATAAAATAATATGTGCAATTGAACCTTGTGAACTAAAAACTACTAAGCTCATAATTTAGTAAGACCTCCACAAAGCGATCCTTTACTGGAAGTGGGTAATTTATTAGGTAAATGTCTACATGTGTAGCTTACTTAATTTATTATTCATAAGTTCTAATAGATATGATTTCTTAAAACAAACATTTATTTCATGTGAGAAGTGGGAGTTCATGCGTAAACGTCTACATGTGTAGTTTGCGTATTGAATTTTCATAAGTTCACTAGGGACTGAATTAAATGAGACAACCTTATTATAGGGATCAGGTGTGTTCTAATAGATCCTTATATGAGAGGGTTGGCTTTGGTGGTAAGCTAACTTAGATGTTATCCACAGTATAACTCATTTGTGATGTCCCTGCTCAGTAGGTTAATATGGTCTTAAGTTAGTCTCCAATTATTAATTCCATTTGTCTAAGGAACCTGGGCATGGATTGGAATTAAAGGACTGGAATTGAAAGATGCAGTCTGGTTAAGTGTTTTGTTGTAAACGTCCACATGTGTGGCTTGCAATAGTAATACTCAGGCAAATTGGAGGAAACATTAATATTGCTTTATCATAAGGTTTCAATATTTAATTGTTTCAATAGTTAGCGACTATGTTTTAATTTCTACTTTAATTTATTATTTTTTGACATGTCTATTCATATTGTAAACCTCTTAGCATCAAACCCTTTAACCGGTCCCAATTTTCCTGAGTGGAAGTTATGCTTCATGGAAATACTCTGCACTGCAAAACATGCCCATGTACTTTACATGGACCCTCTAACTCCCAAGTATTGGAATTGTACTGGTTATGAGCGAGTGTTCTATGACAGATGGGTAGCTTCTGATGGGTTTGCCCACAGACTCATCATGAACAGTCTGTCTAGAGAATTAAAGCTCTAGTACAAGAAGTTCCGAACTGGTGTTGAGATATGGAGGGACCTTGTGAAAGTTTATGGAAAGGTGAGACGAACTATTAGTTATAATCTTGTGGAGGACCTGGTCTGCAAGAGGATGACTGATGGGAGTTCGTTGCTTTTTCACTTCGTCAGTATGATGAGGATTATGAGAAAGTACAGAAAAAGAGGTGGACAAGTCAGTAAGCGGGCGGAAATTAATATTGTCCTGCACTCTCGGTCTGATTCTTATGATGACTTCATCAAGTCCCTCTGTACCAGGCACGAGTTTCCTCTTCATGAGTTACTCAGGGCCCTGTTGCGAGAGGAATCTGACATGATAGCATTTGAGCTTGCTCCAACTTTGTCAGCTCTTGACAAGGCAGTTGTTGAAGCAAAAAAAATGCTTAAAAAGTTAGATGAAAAAGATGAGGTAGAAGTTATCACCAGGCCATGCAAACGCAAGCGAAGTAAAGTAAATTGTCTAGTGCCTAGCATGGGTAGACAAGGTACGTCGTGAGCATTTATTACGGAAACATTTTTAGCAGCAGTTTATACCCATTCTTGGGTAGTGGATACTGGAGCTACGGATCATGTTTGTTATACTTTGCAGGGGTTCAGGCCGACAAGGCAGCTGATACATGACGAGATTACCATCTCAATGGGCAGCGGAGAGCGAGTCTCAGCAGTAGCCATTGGAGATTTTTCTTTATGCTTTGAAAACAATGTTTTGATTTTGAGAGATGTTTTATATGTGCCGGTTTTCCAGCGGAACTTAATTTCAGTTTCCAAGTTATTTTGTGATGGATATTCAGTTATTTTTTATAGTGGAGTTTCTATCATTGGTAATAACGGTGTTATATGTCATGGCAAACTGATTGACTCTCTCTATATCATTGATTGTATGCATAAATCTTCCGTGAATGATGCAAACTCATCCAATAATAATAATAATCATTTAAAGAGAAATTTTTCTTCCGATGAGGATCAAACATATCTCTGGCACTTGAGACTAGGTCACATCAATCTAAAAAGGATTAAAAGATTAGCATGGGATGGGCTCTTGGATTCTTTTCAAGTGGTACTGCATCAAATCTGTGAGTCCTGTATAGAGAGAAAGATCACGACCAAGCCTTTTAAGGCAAGTCAGTCTCGAGCAGAGAATGTGTTGGAATTGATCCACTCTGACTTATGTGGACCAATGTCCATGCAAGCTCGTGGAGGTTATGAGTACTTCGCCACATTCATTGACGATTACTCAAGATTCGGATATGTCTATTTGCTTCGCCATAAGTCTAAATGCTTTGAGAAATTCAAAGAGTTTAGGACTGAGGTAGAAAAGAAGCTAGGAAAGACTATCAAGACACTACGATCAGATCGTGGTGGTGAATACCTCAGTAACGAGTTCTTGCAGTACTTGTCAGTTAACGGGATTGCATCCCAGTGGACTACACCAGGAACCCCTCAACAAAATGGTGTAGCAGATAGAAGAAATAGAACTCTCTAGGAAATGGTCAGGTAGATGATGAGTTATGCAAGCTTGCCTATTTCGTTTTGGGGATATGCCTTGGAGATAGCGGCCTACTTGCTTAACCTGGTACCTTCTAAATCAGTTCCTAAAACACCTTTGGAACTCTGGTATGGGCGAAAGCCAAGTTTGAACAGAGTGAGGGTTTGGGGTTGTCCAGCATATGTGCTGACAAAGGAACCTGATATGTTAGAAAGTAGGTGTAAGCTGATGCTGTTTGTAGGATATTCCAGACAAACAAAAGGTGGTTATTTCTATTGTCCTGAGAATCAGAAAGTCGTTGTCAGTACCAACGCAAGATTCTTGGAGGACGAATATGTAAGAAACCACAGATCCAAGAGTGAAATTGTCCTCCACGAGCTTGAGGACAAGGAAGCAATTCCATCAGGAAAGCCCAGTGTAATGGTAAATCCACCTACAAAAGGTGAGGCTATACTAACACTGCCACTAATGCAAGGTATGGGACCAATGCGTACTGTGCCAACTACTGACACGGTTCAGATGCCTCGTCGAAGTGGGAGGGTTATCCACCAACCAACAAGGTATATGTTCGTGGGAGAGTCTTCTGACTTGATCCCGGAAAACGAACTGGATGATACCGATCCCTGGACATATGACGAGGCGGTATCTGATAAAGATGCAGACAAATGGCTGATCGCCATGGATTCTGAAATAGAATCCATTATGGCTATGGATGTATACCAAAAAACTGATTTGCCAGATGGCTGTCGAGCCATAGGGTGCAAATGGGTATACAAAAGAAAGAAAGGAACGAATGGTGAAATTACAGCTTTCAAAGCAAGGCTGGTGGCGAAGGGTTATAGTCAGAAAGAAGGTGTAGACCATAACGAGACCTTCTCACCGGTAGCCATGCTTAAGTCCATTCGTATACTCCTAGCCATAGCAGCACATAAGGACCTAGAAATCTGGCAGATGGATGTCAAAACCGCGTTTCTAAACGGGTACTTTGAAGAAGGTAGGGACATCTATATGCAACAGCCAGAAGGTTATGTGCAGAAGGGCGAACAAACATTTGGTCTGAAAGCTAAGGAAGTCGCTGTATGGACTTAAACAAGCTTTACGGTCATGGAATCTGTGTTTTGATGAAGTGATTAAATCCTATGGATTTTCACAATGCTCAAACGAGAGTTGCGTGTACCGTCTATGTGTCAGCGGAAGCGTGGTGTTCCTTGCACTTTATGTAGATGATAATCTCCTATTTGGCGACAATGTGGAAGTATTGTCGGGCATAAATGGGTGGTTATCCGAGCAGTTTCATATGAAGGACCTTGGGGAGGCAGGATACATCCTAGGGGTAAAAGTATTGCGGGAGCGCAATAAGAGGATGCTGACCTTGTCTCAAGGATCATATGTGGATACTGTGATTGCCCGTTTCAGCATGCAAACTGTCAAGAAAGGTCTGTTACCCTTTAGACATGGCATATATCTTTCCAAGGATCAGTGTCCGGTGACACAAAGGGAGAAAGATGAAATGAGGAACATGCCGTATGCATCGGTCGTGGGGAGCCTCATGTATGCAATGCTATGTACGAGACCAGATATCTGCTTTGTTGTAGGCATGGTAGAGAGATACCAGTCTAACCCTGGACAGGCGCATTGGACCGCGGTAAAGCACATACTCAAATACCTGAAATGGACTAGAGACTCTTGTCTCGTCTATCAGACTGAGATGAAAAAAAGTCCACCTCCGGCTATGTGTTTACATTGGGAGGTGGGGCCATATCATGGAGGAGTGCAAAGCAGAAGTGCATTGCGGACTCCACCAAGGAAGCAGAATATGTGGCAGCTTCTAAAGCTTCGAAAGAAGCAGTATGGTTTTGGAACATCCTTCTGGAGTTGGACATGATTCCTAAGCTGCCCAAGACAATCACGATATATTGTGATAATTCGGGAGCTGTGGCTAATTCAAAGGAACCACGAACTCATAGAGCAACAAAACACATTGAAAGGAAGTACCATATTATAAGAGAAATCGTAGCAAGGGGTGATGTGCTAGTAGAGAAGATTGATACAAGAAATAATCTAGCGGATCCATTCACAAAGGCTCTGCCTCAGAAGGTCTACGAACATGTACGTATCCTTGGGCTGAGGGTAAAGCTATCCACGTGAATGTTTGATGTAATAGCTAGATTAGTTTAGACGCGTTATACTCTGGAAAGCACCTGTATAATGCTTTGAGTATAAGTGGGAGATTGATGGATTTATATACTGAAAGCATTATGATTGGTATATTATGTACAAGGTCGATTGGTTAATTTACTGGGAATCATAAATGTTGTATGTTCATCTCCTGTCTGAATTAACAAACATGTGTGTCGCAAACGCAATTATCCTCTTATATCGTCGATAGGGAGATCATACGGTGTGTAGAAGATCATGGAAGATAGTATGGATAGTTTTACCTAGTGAGATATAAATGGTTATCACAGCTGAGACAGTTCCAGATAAACTGTCGGTGTAGGCTGCAGCATACGCAGTAATAAACATCTTATCTTGGATGGCTTGGTATGCTGGTGTGGGGCACACATTGATAAGGACCTAAGTCGAGATCGATTCTTTTATCTGACATTAAAAGAATTAGATCTCTATGGCTTGATGAGATCCTAAGCCTATATGAAGGTACATAAGTATATGCGGATTGTGTATTACTTTGAGTTGCAGTGAAAGGCTCTAGTTGAGCTTGTATATCTGTACCTTGGGTAATAGCAATTTGTGTATGACTGTCTGGTACTGGAACTAGGTAACCACATCCAGTATAAGATGGTGACATTCCCTGAATAGCTCAAAAGGTTCGTTATGCAAAGTCCTGCAGGCTGATTAAGTTCAAGCATAAGTGAAAAGGTTTGAGTGGATTGATTCAGGAATATAAGATGTTATTTAATTAAATAGCTTGTCAGAGCTTAAATTAATTAACGAATGTCTGTAACCTTAAATGTGGGGATATACCGAGCCCATGCAACCCGTACCTCAAAACGAGGTAGCAAATAGGTAGGACAATATTGATTCTCTAGTGGAATGAATCAATATTAATTAATTAGTTATATTATAGGTTGAATAAGGGAATTAATTAATTTATAGGCCTTATTTGCTATTTGCATTCTGGTCCCTGGTCTGGCCCATGAAACTCAAGCCGAATAGAAGTCCAGTATTTTCCTATTCTTAGGCCTCAGTTCCTCAGATCTCAACACACCACAAGATCATAAGTTACACACAGCAAACCAGGTTCTTGGAGTTGTGGTGCTTGACTAGATCTGAGAAACGAGGAGGAAATTCTGCTTCTCAACCGGGCAAGGAATCTGAAGGGAATCTTCACCAGATATTCAGATTGAGTTGGGATACAGATCAGAAGATCAGATCAGGAGGATTTTTCTTCTCCCTCTCTCCTTGTTTTTCGAAAATAATTATATTATTTTCATAAGATTTATTTCCTCAATCTTTTAGGAATTAAATCTTTGTGCGTGGGAAAGATCAAAGGGAATCTCCGCGCACTCGTTCTTCATGGTTTTGCAATCCAGGTATTCCGCATAAACTCCCTCATGCATATTCAATAGGAGCATGCTAGGATTAATCATAGGCATAGCAATTTATTTTGATATTCCAATTAACGATCCTTGGCAAACGGACTTCGTGATTCAGTTCACGAATCCCTTCACTTCCCACAAAATAATCATAAACTAATAGGCTATGGTTTTAAAATTTCACAAGCTTCATTGCACGTTTTTTCCAATAATGCTCCTCCAGATGTAGCATCTATCATCATTCTTGAATTACCGTTCAGTCCATTGTAGAAAATCTCCATTTGGATACAATAAGGTATCCCATGGTTTGGGCATCTTCTCAGCAGTTCTTTGAATCTTTCCCATGCTTCACTAACAGATTCATCCTCCTGCTTAAATGCCATGATTGCATTCCTATATCGTGCATTTCTAGTTGGAGGAAAACACTTCAGCAAAAAGGTTTCAGTCAGCTTGTTCCAGGTAGTCACAGATCCTGGTGGTAGATTAGTGAGCCAGGTTTTTGCACTGTCCCTCAGAGAGAAAGGGAACAACCGCATTTTCAAGGCCTCAGGTGTAACTCCTTACAGCTTGAAGTTATCACAAATCTTCAAGAAAGACTTCAAATGCAAATGTGGATCTTCTGTAGCCAGTCCCCGGAACTGCCCCAGACTCTGCAGTATTTGAAACATCACAGGTTTCAACTCGAAGTGTTGTGCCTGAACTTCCGGTCTCACAACCCCTGGATCAAACTCCAATAACCTTGGTGTTGTGTAAGTTCTGATTATCCTATCACTTTCATCAACTTGATTTTCCAACTCAACTTCCGGCTCAAGAATTCTGTCAGCCATCTTTCTAGCTCTTTGCTTTTTTCTATTCTTTCTGAAAGTTCTCTCAATCTCCTGGTCAAATATAAATATTTCTCTGATTGTCTCCTCACTCATACACCATTAGCGTTCCCTACAATTATAGAAAATGGTTAGTTTCTTATAACTTCAGTCAACTAACTGCGCATGTAAATTCAAACAATAAAATAGCATTCAGAATCAATATCAATCACTCCCCGGCAACGGCGCCAAAAACTTGTTGTTGTGCTAGTAGCTATTATAATTATATGCAAGTGCACGTAAGTAATATAGATCTAAGTCCATATATCGTACCCAATGGAGTGAAAGTGAGTCGTGCACATTCTATTGCTTGCAAATTAATGGGGTTTTGTGACTTCTCCAAACTAAAATAACAAGAAAGCATATAAAATGAAACCGAGCAGTGCTAGAACAATTAATAATATTTCTTCCCACAAAATAATCATAAACTAATAGGCTATGGTTTTAAAATCAATGATAAAATGCACTCGGGTTATTAACTGTTGACTCTCTACTCGCATATATGTTGCAGCATTGTTCATGCATCAACTCTGGTTCTTGCAACCACACATCTTTTCTGTCTAGATTATTGTCATAGCGCGAGATCTATGTTTTCTTGCTAACCTTCATATGTCTATGATAGATTTTGCCTTCAAACAAGCAATTTCAGAACATGGGTTCTTGCAAGTCTTAGATTCCATGTATTTCTACACTAGAGATCAAGATTGACCACAACTCCCTCATCCTAGATCTCCTCTCGGTCTCACTAGGTGAAATTTCCAATTGCCACCGTCGTGTTTAAGTGAACAAACAAACCAGAATCGAAATCAAACACCAGATTTAATACAATAACAACTTTAACATATATTCAAGAAGATAAACCACTCAATAACCCGAGCTTAAAAGGTTTAGCTCATGCTTACAAAAGATGAAAAGCAAATGATATTCAAGTTCATATCTCCAAACATAAAATACGTTGAAATATTAAAGAAACTGCAAATAAAGATAAACTATTCAGGATTGTTGCAACATCCACTTTGGCTTCTCACGAACTCCCATTTCTCTCTGCTCAAACTCCCACACTGATCCTCTCTTGCCAATTGTGTCCTCTCTCTATGTTTTCTATCTCTCGTCTCTTTTCTGAAAATATCCCTCTTGTCTCCCTTCAGCTTCATCCCAACCTTACACATGGCTCCTCAATCTGCCTCCCAGCTCTGACAGTTCTTCTGGGTGACACCTGTCCTGCTTTTTGGGACAGGATCTGAAAAGTGCTGAAATCCTGTCTGCTGTGATCCCGAATATTCCTCACTAGAGTTCTGGTCATGCTGTTCCTATGCTGTGACATTGTATCAACCCTTCATGCTCTTGTTATGCTCCAACATAGTAAAACCTGTGATACTATTCAAACAATTCCTTCGCAAAAACTCGTAATTAACACAATACTACATAATAAACCTAAATTTAGTAAACTCATCAATTAACCTATATTTTTCTAATTATCCTATAAAACAAGACTATTCTAAGATATAATTAATTAAGTTCGACATAAAATAATAACTCTTTAAGAGAGTTATCAATCACATATCCGAAGAGTGGACGTAGGACTTAAGGCTCCGAATCACTATAAATATCCTGTGTTGTTTACAGTTTTATTTACCTTACGCATCTTACAGTTCTCAAGTATATTTTGAAACCTTCAACACTTGTCTTGAAGTGTATAACTGTTAACTGCTTAACTGTAAAATTGTTAATCTAACCTGTTGACTAAGAGAAACTGCGTTTCTTAAAACTGTCACATACAAACTGAGATGATAAGAAATTGAATTGCTCAACAATTAGAGTGCATTCATCTATTTTAATACTTCCGCTGCACATTATACGTACTCTGATCTGGGACCAACATGTGGTATCAGCGCAGGTCGGTCTTTCTAGACTGTCCTGTTCTTGAGTCGCTTAAGATGAAGGGATTCGTGAACTGAATTACGAAGTCCGTTTGCCAAGGATCGTTAATTGGAATATCAAAAATAAATTGCTATGCCTATGAACAATCCTAGCATGCTCCTATATTATTATGCATGAGAGGGTTTATGTGAATACCTGGATCGATGAACTCTGAAGAATGCGTGCGCGGAGATGCCCTTTGATCCTTCCCACGCACAAATATTTAATTTCCTAATAGATTGAGGAAATAAATCTATGAAAATAATAAAGCTATTTTCGAAAATAAAGAGGAGAGAGAGAAGAAGAAAAATCCTCCTGATTTGATCTTCTGATCTGTATCCCAACTCGATCTGAAAATCCGGTGAAGATTCTCTATCAGATCCCTTGTCCGGTTGAGAAGCAGAATTTCCTCCTCGTTCTCAGATCTTAGTCGATCACCACAGCTCCCAAATTTTGGTTTGCTGTGTACAACTTATGATCTTGTGGTGTGTTGAGATCTGAGGAACTGAGGCCTATTTATAGGAAATTACTGGACTCCTATTGGGCTTGAGTTTCATGGGCCAGACCAGGGACCAAAATGCAAATAGCAAATAAGGCCTATCAATTATATAATTCCATATTCAACCCAGAATATAATTAATTAATTAATATTGATTAATTCCACCAGAGAATCAATATTGTCCTACCTGTAGCGAATCAATACTGTCCTACCTATTTGCTACCACTTTTGAGGTACGGGTTGCATGGGCTCGGTATATCCCCACATTTAAGGTTACAGACATTCGTTATTTAATTTAAGCTCTGACAAGCTATTTTATTAATTAACATCTTATGTTCCTGAATCAATCCACTCAAACCATTTCACTTATGCTTGAACTTAATCAGCCTGCATGACTTAGCATAACGAACCTTTTGAGCTGTTCAGGGAATGTCACCATCCTATACTGGATGTGGTTACCTAGTTCCAGTACCAGACAGTCATACACAAACTGCCATTACCCAAGATACAGATATACAAGCTCAACTAGAGCCTTTCACTGCAACTCAAAGTAATACACAATCTGCATATACTTCTGTACCTTCATTTAGACTTAGGATCTCGTCAAGCCATAGAGATCTAGATTCTTTTAATGTCAGATAAAAGAATCGATCTCGACTTAGGTCCTTATCCACATCAGCATACCATGCCATCCAAGATAAGATGCTTATTACTGCGTATGCTGCAGCCTACACCGACAGTTTATCCTGGAACTGTCTCAGCTGTGATAACTATTTATATCTCGCTAGGTCAAACGATCCATACGATCTTCAGTGATCTTCTACACATCGTATGATTTCCCTATCGACGAGATAAGAGTATAATTGCGTTTGCGACACATGTTTGTTAATTCAGACAGGAGATGAACAAGCAACATTTATGATTCCCAGTAAATTAACCAATCGACCTTGTACATAATATACCAATCATAATGCTTTCAGTATATAAATCCATCAATCTCCCACTTATACTCAAAGTATTATACAGGTGCTTTCCAGAGTATAACGCGTCTAAACTAATCTAGCTATTACATCAAACATTCCACGTGGATAGCTTTGCACTCAGCCCAAGGTTACGTACATGCATCTCGTAGACCTTCTGAGGCAGAGCCTTTGTGAATGGATCCGCTAGATT
>JAPKLW010008986.1:0-12633 GCA_026898455.1 Plectranthus barbatus | reverse complement strand
CAGCTGTGTGTAAGTTGCGTGCAAGAAAACACTTTAATATTATTTCCGCTGCGTAACGATTATACTCTGAAAAACTGGGACCAACAAGTGGTATCAGGCGCGGTCGGTCTTTCTAGACTGGTCGTACACTGAGTCGCTTAGGACCGAGATCCAAGTTTCCTTGCACTCTACTCTTTCTGTCTGTTGATTAGCTCAGGTACACAAGATGAATATCCCGAAGCTGCTCAACTACAATCCGGAGAAGCATGATATATGGCGAAAGAGGTCGCTCATTCAGCTGAAAAGCGTCCATCCAGAG
Organism: Plectranthus barbatus; assembly: GCA_026898455.1. Classification (NCBI taxonomy): domain Eukaryota; kingdom Viridiplantae; phylum Streptophyta; class Magnoliopsida; order Lamiales; family Lamiaceae; genus Plectranthus; species Plectranthus barbatus. Next base: position 12,335 of record JAPKLW010008986.1, on the reverse strand, counting down.
ATGAAAGACGTGCTGGAGAAAGGGCCGATCGAGATCACCAAGACACAACACCAGCTAGGAGATCGTCCAGCTGCTGAGATTCCAAAGCCCCCAGAAGAATGGAACGCTGAAGATAGGAGGCGGAATCAGCTGGACTCTGTTGCTCTCGAGATGATCTTATCATCTCTTCCAGATCCGCTGATGGAGGAAGCCCTCCAATTTGACAGCGCCAAGGAAGTCTGGGACTACCTTGATAGTCTCTGTACGGAGACAGATCAGATGAAGCGCAACAAGTTGCAAGTTGCGGTGGACAAGTACGAGTCATTCCAGATGCTGACTGGTGAAACCATCAAGGAGATGGAGGCTAGATTCAATGCCATAGTCAGCGAGCTGAAGTCTTTGGACAAGGAGTACTCGAATGCAGAGCTTAATGCAAAGATCCTGTTAAAGATGCCCAAGGAGGACTGGTTTGTGAAGACCACATCTCTTAAGGAGAAGGATCTATCCAAGATGACTCCCAAGGAGCTATTTGCTCAGCTCCAAGCACATGAGTGGGATATCCCAATGGTGAACAAAAATGAAGCCATTCGGACCGTTGGATCTCCCAGCATCAAAACACAAGACGAAGCCTACTTCGTCAAGAGGGATTTCAAATGGAAGCACAAGAAGCCTTTTTATACTGACAGACCTGCTGGGCCGCACAACCAGCAGAAAGAGATCCCATCCCCGTCGGGATCTAACTCAAAAGGCAGCGAGAGCTCTATCGCAGACCTTGAGCAACAAATGAAGAGACTGGCTGTTCTTCTGGAGAAAGCCAAGTCGAAACAGGGAGTATCTCTTAGCTCAACTGATGGAAAATTCGTCAAGAGAGCTCCCCGCGCGTGTTATCAGTGCCAATCCCCTGATCATCTTAAATTTGAATGTCCACAGGTGGATAAAGATGAGCGGGAAAGGCTGAAGAAGCTTTTTGAAGAGCGTGCATCCAAGGCCGTTGCTAAGGCCATGCTGACAAGGACAGAGGTTCCTGATATACCCGACCATGATGATGGAGAGTATGCATCAGATGAAGAGTCAGAAGAGGAAGCGCTACTGGCGCTGATGGTAGCTTTCGGAGAGGAAGCACATGAAGAATGTGCTGACAGTGAGGAGGAACAAGCACTTGCTGCTGACGACCAGGTACAATCTGTTCCCTCTTTGCACATCATGTCTCCATGCATCCTAGACGATGCTGAGTCGCATTGCTCCGACTCAGAAGCTGTCACTATAGACATTCTTCAACAAGAATTTTTGAAATTTTATGAAATAAAGAATGTCTTGGCTGGCGAAAACACCTCGCTAAAAAATCAGATTTCTATTTTGACCAATGAGATTGAAAAATCTAGGTCACTCGGTGTAGAGTTAGCCACTCTAAAAGAGACTCACTTTGAATTGTTTCAAAATTTTCAAATTGCAAAAACTGAGCGAGATAATTTTCACAACATCGTTCTGGAGCAAGAAAATAAAATAAATTTTTTGAATAAAGGCTCCAAGAATTTGGAAGAGGCTCTATCCCATTGGAGAAAGCCTACTGATAAATCCGGGTTAGGATTTGAAAAAGATTTGAGCATAAACCAACCCGAACTCACAGCTAAGGGTAAGGGCAAACTGGTAAATGCATCAGCACCAGCTGGTAATACCAGTCAGTCCCGTATGGCTAATCAGCACAGGAATAATAAGACCAGATACATAGGTGAGTCATCACGACAAAAACCTCAACTGGCAAAATCCTCTGCTGACAGGACGCCAGCACACCCTAAGACGCAGACTAAGCCGAATCATTCTAAGGCAATGCAGTCAGCGTCAGCTACCAGTGGAATCCGACAGCCAGCACCAGCTGTCAAGGGAATTCACACACAACCTCGTCAGTATGCCAATCACCAGCATACTTACAAGGGATCCAAATCTCAGAGTAACTCTGAGAGAAGGATAATACCTGATAGGAGGAATACCTATCAGAGGTCTGAGCCCAATCACAAGTTTTCTAAAAGGGCAGTGAAGGCTAGCCATGGTGGTCCACACTTCCAGAGACCACGAAGGCAACACACACAACCGGAAAAATATTTCCGAAACTCTCAGCGGAAGAATACTTCCAAAGGAGTTACACACACAGCCACACCTTCCCAAACCAAACTCATGCATTACTTCAAAAGGAAGGGAAAGGCTACTGATGATATCAGCAAGGGTAAAACCAAGCTGAAAATCACTAAAGTCTGGATTCCGAAAGGAATCATTCAGCGATCTAACCCTGCAGGACCCGCAGATGATCGGGGACCTAAATAAATTCTTTATCTTTCTTGCAGGTACAGGATCATGCAACACAGCTTCAGAGGTCGAGAGAGTGGATCTTAGATAGTGGGTGTTCAGCTCACATGACTGGTGAAGAGGATTTGTTTGCAGATCTTATCAAGGTCAAAGGACCTCCAGTTATTTTTGGTGATAACTCTAAGGGCAGAGTTATTAGCAAGGGCTGCATCGAGAAGGACGATGTCAGAATTATAAATGTATCCCTTGTCACCTCTCTCAAGCACAACCTCCTGAGTATCAGTCAGCTGTGCGATAGTGGCTATACAATTACCTTTGATAAATCAGAATGCCAGATCAAGGACGAGATGACTGGCGAGACCAAGTTGAGAGGTATTCGGAAAGGAGGTCTTTATACTGTCGACTGGCAGAGTGGGAAGCCAGATTCATGCTTCGTGGCCACCAGTACTATGGAAACTAACTGGCTGTGGCACAAAAGGTTGAGTCATCTGAATTTCAGAACTATCAACTACCTGGCCAAGCATGATCTTGTGGAAGGACTTCCCAAGGGAGGATTCAAGAAGGAAGGGATTTGCAAAGCATGCCAGCAGGGCAAGCAAACTAAGAAGTCCTTCAAGAACCAGTCACCAGTCTGCCCCAGTACCAGTCGGGTACTCGAGTTGCTACATATGGACCTCTTTGGACCAGTAGCACCTCAAACCATTGGAGGAAGATGTTATTCGCTGGTGGTAGTCGATGACTACTCGCGCTATACCTGGGTAAAGCTTCTCAGATCCAAGGATGAAGTGAAAGTCATTCTTCCAGATTTGATTGTCAAAGCACAGAAACAGAGAGAAGCTTTGGTAAAGCGGATACGGTCAGACAATGGGACGGAATTCTGCAATAGTCTGCTGATGGATTTTTGCGCGGAAGCCGGCATTAAGCATGAAAGATCTGCACCAAGGCAACCGCAGCAGAATGGACTGGCAGAACGTAGGAACAGGACGCTGAAAGAAGCGGTCCGGTCCATGCTGGCAGAATCCGGCTTAGGACAGAGTTTTTGGGGAGAAGCGTTGGTGACGGCTTGCTATACTCAAAATAGAAGCGGGATCAACGACAGACTCAAGAAAACTCCCTACGAAGTTTATTTTGGTCGTAAGCCTTCTCTAGATCATCTTCGTGCTTTCGGTTCACCATGTTATGTCCATAATAATGGTAAGTCGAAGTTAAATGCTTTTTCGCCTAAAGCTGATGAGGGTGTCCTTGTTGGATATGGACATCCCTCTCACAAGGGCTATAGAGTATTTAACAAGACTACCAAACTTGTGGAAATAACATGCAATGTTGTTTTTGATGAAGCTACTTTAGTGCGCAGGACATTACGACAACTGGCTGAAGATGTTCCTGAGGTCAATGATGTCGTTGATCAGTTGGGCAGGAATTCTTCCAATGCACAACCAACTGGTTTGACTAGACCTATGACTGGATCATCTTCACAACCAGTATCCTCGGTTGCCCATCAGCAATCCGGGAGGGTCGGTGATGCAATTGACCTTGCTGAGACCATACACTCAATCTCCTTGAGTGGAACTGGCAATAATACAGGGGGAACTCCGTCTGGAATTTTGGAACCAGAAATAGCCGATGAACCAGCTGGAATGGATGCACCAGCTGACGGTGTAATTATCGCCGAAGGATCGGGAGATCAGTCAGAGAGTGAAGCTGACGAAGAGACTGTTCCAACTGGTGAAGGTCAACCACCAGTTGCAATTGCTGCTCCGACTGGTGAAGTTCAGGAAGCACCAGTCATCAGGACAGAAGAACCAACGCCAGCAGATTCTCATCTTCCCAAATGGCTGAGAAATCACCCATCCGATGCTATTCTCGGTGATCCAGAAGGTTCTGTTCAGACTCGACACGGCAGTGCGCTCCTGACTTGTTTTATTTCTCAAATGGAACCTACTTCCATAGGAGTTGCGCTAGAATCTGCCGATTGGATTAATGCCATGCAAGAAGAACTTGCGGAATTCACTCGCAACAATGTTTGGGACTTGGTAGAGAGACCATCACATCAGTCAGTGATTGGCACCAAGTGGGTTTTCAAGAACAAGCGAGATGAGAATGGCATTGTAATCAGAAACAAAGCTCGTTTAGTCGCCAAAGGTTACAAGCAATGTGAAGGCATCGACTTCGACGAGACCTTCGCACCAGTTGCAAGAATGGAGGCGATACGGCTGTTCCTTGCGTATGCAGCGTATCATGGTTTCACGGTATTCCAAATGGACGTGAAAAGCGCCTTCTTGAATGGCGAGCTAAAGGAGGAAGTATATGTCGAACAACCTCCAGGCTTTGAAATAGGCACCAAGGTGTACAAGCTGAGAAAGGCCCTGTATGGATTGAAACAGGCGCCCAGGGCTTGGTACGAGACGCTATCACAGTTCCTAATCAGTAATGGATTTCGGAAAGGGAAGATCGACATGACTCTCTTCATCATCAAGGATGCTGATGATATGCTAATGGTGCAGATATATGTCGATGACATTATATTCGGGTCAAAGAATATGTCTCTCTGTGAGAAGTTTTCTCAACTGATGCAGAACTCATTCCAGATGAGTATGATGGGCAAATTAACATACTTCCTAGGACTCCAAGTCCAGCAGTCAGCTGATGGGATTTTCATTAATCAGCGGAAGTATGCCAAGGACCTAATTCAGAAATATTGCCCAGAGAAGACTAAGGCTCTCAGAATACCGATGAGCACCAGTTGCCAGATCTTTCTTGATGAAGAAGGAGAATCGGTTGATCCTTCCAGCTACAGAGGTATTATTGGATCACTTCTCTATCTGACAGCCAGCAGACCCGACATTTCATACTCAGTCGGAGTGTGTGCCAGATATCAAGCCAATCCAAAGAAGTCACACATGGAAGCTGCTAGGAGAATAGTGAAATACCTCAAAGGAACTGAATCACTTGGCTTATGGTACCCCAGGAATGATGAGCTTACACTCATTGGGTATTCAGATTCAGATTTTGCTGGATGCCGAATAGATAGAAAAAGCACCAGTGGTACGTGTCAGTTTCTAGGACACAAGCTAATCAGCTAGTTTAGCAAGAAGCAACACTCAGTTGCTACATCTACTACTGAGGCTGAATATGTTGCCGCTGCCAGTTGCTGTGCTCAAATTCTCTGGATCAAGCAACAACTGGAAGACTATGAAGTGGACACTGGTTGTGTACCCATCTATTGCGACAACAGCAGCGCTATGTGCATAACGAAGAATCCGGTTCATCACTCTAGGACCAAGCACATAGATATCCGACATCACTTCATACGTGATCATGTCAAGAAGAAGGATATCAGCGTAGAGTACATCAGAACCGACGATCAACTGGCTGATATTTTCACCAAACCTTTGCCAGAAGCAAGATTCAAGGAGTTGTGCATCAAACTCGGTCTTATGGAGATTGATGCGAGCTCTAATGTTGAGGAAGAATGAGTCCCAGCTCTCATTCCGTTCTTGATTTCTGAAGGATGCTGATTAAGACTAAGTCCAAGCTCTTAGTCTTCATGTTTTCTTTAGTGGTGGCTCAAAACCACAGGTGGTATCTACTGGCGGAACTTATTCCATAAGCAACGAAGGAAATGAGTCCCAGCTCTCATTTCGAATTTGCCAGTAGTCATGCACCATCAGTCAAAGTCAAATTGGGTCCCAGCTCCCAATTCCAAGCAATGATGAAGACGTGAAGAGAAGATTATGCGGAATGAATTGAGTCCAAGCTCTCAATTCTTTCAATCTTTCAAGCTGTCAGCAGACAACTGGTGATATATCAACGACTGGTGAAAATTGAGTCCGAGCTCTCAATTTGTCTAAGTACACGGGAACCAGTTGTGAGTATCAGTTGTCAACTGGTAAGAAGGCCATACTAGCAGGGGGAAATATGCGACTGGCGTGTACTACTGATGACCAGGTATTCTACTGATGACCAGTTGAGTCCCAGCTCTCAACTGACGGTCTCTTGAAGTCCAAGAGTCGTGCCAGCTGTCGCAGAAATGGCGGGAAATGTTTAAGATTGGTATCGCGTGTGCAAATCTTCAAATTTAATGCGGCATTTAATGCCACATTTAATGCGCACAGTGACTGCGCAGTCAAAAGCACTCTCGCGACCAATCAGCGTGTGCCATGTCAGCTACACGCTCCATCCCACGTCAGCACGTCCACGCACGTCGCCACAGGGAATCGTGCCTGCTGATGACCGTCGATTCTCACTTTTGACGAATTCATCTCGTCCATCCATCCTAGCATGCACCAATATAAATAGCCTTCATTCATGATCGGAAAAACTCTTATCATTCCTTCAAATTTTTCGAACATATTTTCCGTTCATCTTCCCTAATATTTCCAAACACTTATTCCCTGAAACCATGGCATCTTCATCCAACCCCGCTGCTGATAAATCATCTTCTTCTACTGAGTCCTTAGACTTACCATTAGCCGAATCACATATGCCAACCTTCACTGGCATTGTAAAAGAAGAAGACATAGATTATACCTATCCATTCAGCAAGCTCGTTTCGCTGAATAAAGCAGCCACCCGACATCGCCTCTCTCATGCACAGATTCGCACAGCCCAAGTTCAGAAAGAGAAGATTCTGAACGACAAGTTGGCCGAGAAGCATTTCGGCGAGGAGCTGATGGAGATGATCGACCACGAGCAACTCCGACCGTACTTGACGGCAACCCCCAGGAACTTCCACCCTCATCTGGTCGCCGAGTTCTATGCTCGCGCGGTGATTGCTGACGACAGGAAATCCTTCACCACGTCGGTGTTCGGACACCTGATCACCATCGATGTAGAGTACCTAGCCAACCTCTTTGGGCTGAGGAGTACTGGTGAGGAGGTGGCGACGTATTTCAAAGACGATACGGTGGAGTTCAGGCGGAGGTGGACTGAATGGAAGAAGGAAGAGGTGATTGTCTTCAAAACTGCCATGAAGAAGTCAGAGATGCAAGATTACTGGCAGATGGTATGCGACATTGTTGTGCGCATGCTCCAGTGTGAGGTCGGATCCTACGCCGAACTAAGTCTGAAGAAATTCTCCGTTATGTGCGCGCTGGAGGACGGCATTTATGGCAACTGGGCCGAGTTCATCTTCGGCCGGTTGCTGGAGAATGTGGAGAAGAATTGCACGGTTAAAACTGACGGCAGGTTCCTCCATGCAGTGTCTTTTGGCCTGCGCATCAGCCACATTCTGGAGGTGGAGATGGGAGACCGGATCGACCGAGGGGAGCAACTGGTCGGGTCCGACTTTATCCCAGTCACCAAGGTCAAACTGGCTGTCCCCGACTACAAGAAGCCACACCGGCTGAAAGGGAAAACGGCTGTGGACCCCGATGAGTCTGTTTCTGAAGAAGATGCAGAACAGACATGGGAGGAAGTACCAGCGGTGGCTCTCCCACTGCCAGCTGCGGCCAAGGATGAGCTGAAAAGGAAGCTAGAGGTTGAATCCTTATTCACCTCTATGGAAGAAGCAGTGGCTAAGGCAACCGGTATACATCCTCGGGCATCAGCACAAGTGCCAGCCCCCAGGCCCCCTTCAAGCAAGAAACCCAAGACCCACCAGCGCCAGCAGCCCCAGCCAGCTGTTGCCCATGACCCTGCGTCAGGGAAGATCTCAATTCCAGTCAAGAAGTCCGTCCTTGGACTGACTGAGGAGGAGACCATCGAGAAGATGACCCGGAAGAGGAAGAGGGTCCAGACGAGAGCTCAGAAGCTGGTGGAGCAAGCCAAGAAGGAGCAGAATGCTTCTCTTGTGAGGAAGAAGCAGGCTCAGGCAAGGCTGAAGGCCTTGGCAGACCAGCGAAAAAGAGAGGCTGAGCTGGCAGCCCGCGATGAAGCCTTCGCAAAGATAAAGGCTGAGCATGATTCTCGACGTTGATCACTATTTTTTTTTATAATGATTTTTTATAGTGTAGTGACAAGTTAATATTATCGATCCCACGGAGATTGTAATATCGAACACCTCATATACTGAACCATTTGTTGTCGGTTTGTTGTCCAAGTAAACAAAATTTTGAAAGGGTTTTGGGATTTAAAACTAATTTTGCAAGAAAATTAAATTAAAGCAAGTAATTAAATATGTTTTGAAAACTTCTTGAGAAAAGTTCAGATTCCAGGGCAAGTTCATGTCAAGAATAGCATGCAAGGGAATTTCATCGATCAATTTAAGATAAAGATTTGGTGGAACATCAGAAAAGTATTACAAATTCCAGGCTTTGGCAATTCATAAAGTAGATCATCAATTTCCTATATCCTCTCGGTCTCTAGGAAAATTAACAACTCCTCAAAACATCAGATTTATTCCTATGGATCTAATTCCTCTTTTCAGACATAATTAAAATCCATATTAAAAATTCTTAAATCCATTAATCAATTTTCACCTTGCGGTCTCAAATTAATTAATTATGAAAACCTAATTAAATGGCCAATTTAATCAGAGTTGAAAAGGCACAAGAATTATTAAACCAATTAAAGTATTGATCGATTCAATCTCCTAAACATGCATCCAAGACAATCACATAAGCCCTAGAATCTGAATAAGGATTTACCTACTCATATTCATGTTAAACATAATCATGAAAGGATAAAACCTGTAATAAAACTTCATAGAGAAAACAAGTCTTGATATTGCCTCCAATCTTCAAAGGTTCGAGTCCAATCTCACCACAAAGCGAAAACAATTCGAGAACAAGAAAAACTCTAGGGTTCAAGGCTCCAAAAACAGCATCCATCCAAAAATCGCCTAATAAAATAATATATACTAGGTTTAAATTGTCCCAATATGGAAATAAATCAAAAACAGCAACTTCCAATTTTTCCGACCCGTATTTCGATCGACATAAGGCCAGTCGATCGAAATGGTTGCTTCAGACTAAATCCTTCACGTTGAACTCCCTGTCGGTCGACACAATTTCCGTCGGTCGACAGGAACTCACACGGTCGACATACATCCTGTCGACCGCTCTGAACTTCCCTGATCTCTCGATTCTTCATGTGCCTCTGTTTCGATCGACGCAATGTCAGTCGATCGACACAGAGGTCTTCACCACACGGCTCTTTTTCTCACTTAGCCAATTTTCTCTCTAAAAACCTGTATTTTTCAGCATGACAAGCAAATTAGGTACAAAAGTCATGCGATGCTCAGAATTCAAAGTAAACACACCCTAAATCTATCAAAACAACGAGAAAATCCATAGATAAGTGAACGAAATAGCGCACTTATCAGACGTCAGGCGCAACTGGCGGAGCAAGTGCATCAGGTGGCGAAAGGAAAATGGGGAGTTGCCCAAACTTCAAGTGACATGCCACCAGCACCAGCTCCAGGCCAGATCCTCTCTGAAGAATCCTTCACGCGCCTGATGGTCATGGGAGCTGAGGAGGACGTACTATCTCTTGTAGATAGGTACCAGCCTGAGGAGGATGTGCCTCAAGTCCCTCGACCCGCGCAAGGGGGTGGTGGAGGTGAATCTGAAGACCCACTGGCCGCGCAAGGGGGTGCCAGTGGAGGAGTTGTTGAGCGGGCGACCACCCCGGAAAAACTGGCGAGTTTCTCTGATAATGAAGAGATGCTAAGGAACGAGGAACCAGCTGCTCAAGCTGAGGAGGAAAAAGTTGAAATGGAGACTACTGGTGAGGAGCCAGCTACCCCAGCTGCGCCAGTCATCACCATTCCCAAAGACGAACCCTCACCAGTGGTACATCACTCCAGGGTGCAGAGGATGGAGCCCAGGGATCTATTCCCTAATTTTGAAGACGTGGCTCGTCATCCTGCCAGTCGTCCACAAATCGCAGAAGCTTCTACATCTTCTGGACGACCAGCAGCATCCTCCCCAGCGCCAGCACGACGTGCGCGAACTGAAAGGAGGCCATACATGCTCTGTATCCAAGAGCACCAGCTGATAGATGAAGATACCTTCCGATCGCGAGTGACAGGGGTACACCGGTGGGAGCACCGCGGGGACATGGCGTTTCAAAATTCACGAGTGCCTGAGCCTTCAGCATTCAACATTATCCCCATCAGCGGACTCCCCCACCAGTCAGTCTACGCTTCCAGGATCTTCGACCGGTGTCTGCCCCTGCACCCGATGGAGTATTACAACTACTCACTCTATGAGTATGCCGACACCATCACAGCGGAAGTGGAGAGCGCTGTGGATGAGGAGATGATAACCAGGTACAGAGACCTGTGGCGAATAAATGCGGAACTGCTTCTGGAGTTCCGGAGGTGGAGGATATTCGACTGGTGCCAACGCCAGTTGACAGTGGAGAAGCGTGCCGTACTATATGCCAGGCTCGGGCTTGGATACTGGAGATCTGAGGAGGCCTGGGCAAATACATTCATGGATACTGATCCTAAAAGCCACCAGCAGCTGTCGAACAGGCGAATCAGGCGCCGATTGAGGAAGATTGCAGAATACCGACAGCTGACTGGAACCTCCGGCCTCCCTAGGCCCAAAATGGTTAAGTTGCCATTTCTCCAGTTCCAGAGCACCAGCAGAGGATATCAGCTCATATACGCTCTCCGCCGCATCAGAGTAATTGTCACTCTCCCCCGGATCCCTCCTTATTTTGCTGTTCTTTTTTATATGGCTGCCAGCGCTCTGCTGGTAGACCACTTAGTGGAGGAGGATCCCTCCCGAGGTTGGTGGCTGACCACTGCCGTCCCATCTGTTCCTATGGTTTTGGGCGACCTTGTCCCTTATCATGAGGACTGGCAGCTGGAGGTTTTCACAGCCCCACCTGTTTTTGTACAAGGCCCGCCAGCACTAGCAGACGTGCTCGCGGAGGAGCCAGCGTCAGCTGAGGTGTCCGCAGAGGAGCCCGCCCCAGTGGAGGTACCAGCTGCGTCTGCACCAGAGATGGCTGATACCGCACCTGATGTGCCTTCCACTTCCATGGAAGTATCAGCGCAGCCACTCTCAGAAATTCATCCTCCTGCGCAACTTCTTGCTTACATCGACGCCAGGATGGATCAACGCTTCGCCACTTTCCAAGCCGATGTAGCGCAACAAATGGATTCCGTCACCGCCGGTGTTGCCACCTTTTTGGCGCGGATCCAAGAGGGGGAAAGGGCGCGAGCACTGGCTGAAGAGGAGAGAGCCAGAATCGTTGAGGAGGAGAGACGCCTCGCAGCTGAAGAGAGGCGAATTGCTGCTGAAGAGAGGCGGAAGAGAGATCAAGAAATGGCCGAACTTACTGCGATCCTGAGGTCCATCACCAATGCTCGGACTCAGTCACCAGGATCATCCTCCAAGCCATAGTCTAGTCTCTTTATGCTTTTGTAAGTAAATCTGTTAGACTAGTCAGTTATCATTCATTGTACATGTAATTGCTAAATCTCTAATGGAATGTTAACTGACAAGTTGATGACAATCTCTTATTGTCCAACAATTGTCTAAGTTTTTACTTACCAGCTGAATTTACACTTCCAGTGTAATCAACACCAGCACTCATCTTGCATGTTAAATTTATTTACATGCTTATTTGCTCTGATCTTAATTTCCATATTTTTAAACGAGCAATATCTTTCCTAGGTTGAGGGGGAAGATTTCTTTTAGTTAGAGCTGATGTTGAGGAAGTAATTTCATGGGTTTAGATCTGATAGGTTTCACTTGTAAAACCCTGAAATCCTTTGTAACTTTCCTCATCAGCTGAGTGCTCGCTGGTTAGGCTTTGATCGCACCAAAAAAGGGGGAAATTGTTGGGAAATCTGTCTAAGGTTTCCTCTCCCAGTAGCTTACTTGTTTAGATTATAGTTTTGGTGGATCAAATCCTAAGTCCTACCAGCGTCAGTTGTCTCTACATAGCTCTAGTCTTAAATGTAAAGTCCTGTTTAGGTCTTTTGAGTTGTAAGTCGCAGCTGATCAAGACTCATGCTGACACTGTTCACCAGCATGAGAAGCGCTTACCACTGGCTACTGTTCACCAGTTGGGAAAAGTTTCATCAGCAGGCGGCTGACAAAGACTCATGCTGACACTGTTCACCAGCGGTGAGAAGCGCTTATGACTGGCTACTG
>JAPKLW010008985.1:1777-12633 GCA_026898455.1 Plectranthus barbatus | reverse complement strand
GGAGTACAGTTGCAGCCACAGTTCTAACTGTACATTCATTCTACGTGCCTCTAATTCAGCAGGATGTTGGGTAGTCAGCAAATTCATTCCAACTCATAGTTTTACTATGAGTCTAGACAACATCCGAAGTAAAACTATACGATCAAAGGCTATCTCAACCTATTTTGCTTGGAGAATGCATCGACAAGGATCTATCATCAAACCGCGCCATATAATGGGAGACCTACAACAGAATTTTGGTATTAAGGTCAGTTACAGCAGTGCATTGCACGCTAGAAATGGAGCCATATCGATGATTTATGGTGGCTTAGAAGAATCATTCAACTTGTTACCAAAATATCTCGATGTTCTCCAAAAATGGAATCCAGCACTATTACAGGCATGGATATCGGGAAGGATCAATGATTACACCATTTCTTTGTTGCCTTTAGTGTGTTACGTGCGGCTTTCGGGGCTTTGTTAAGGCAAGTGATTGAGGTGGATGCCACACACCTGAAGGGGTGAAATAAAGGTGTGTTATTGGTTGATGTTACCAAAGATGGCAACGAACATATCTTCTCTCTAGAAATTTGATTTGCAAAGATCGAGAACGATGAGAGCTAGACATGGTTTATGCCACGGCTGTGACTGGCTTTTGATTGTAGTTTGCAATTGCTTATTGTTTCAGACCAACACATCAGCATAGCTAAGGCGGTAAGCTCAATCTATCCAGAGGCGACACATGCCTTATGTGGTTACCATATTCAAAATAAGTTGACGACCTTCAATGCAGCTATCGTAAAGTTATACCACAAGGCAGCCTATGCTTATCATTCTATTGTCTATCAGAAGGCAATGGACCAGATTGAACAACATTGCCCCACTGCATACAACAAACTCATGACGGTGGGGCCTGAGAAGTGGGCTAGGTCAAAATGTCCGATTCGCCGGTATAGCTTCATGACATCGAATGCAGCAGAAGTGTTCAACTCAAGGTTGTTAGATGCTAGATGTCTGCCGATCTATTCCATTATCGAGCTATATAGGCACATGTCAAAAAATGGTTCGATGAATGGTGAGCTAAGGCGTTTGCAAGAAACGATGAGTTGACTGAGGAAGTCGTGGCCAAATTGACTCCATTGGCGGAGGTTTCAAACAGGTACACGGTTACACCTATTTCCGAACAACATTTCAAAGTCAACGACAGTGTTAGAAAATGGAAGGTGGATCTTCAAGACATCTTATGCAACTGTCGGGAGTTTTAGATGGATCTAATTCCATGTTCGCATGCTATTGCTGCAATTCGGTTAGTAAAATATATCAATAGAATTATACTTTCATTTATAACGATCAAGTTTTTAATTATTATTACCACAGCTTCAAGGGTACGAGTGTGTACGACTATGTTTGGGAGTACTACAAGTCATCTAACTGGCGAGAAACTTATGGAGGAACAGTACACCCTCTTCCTCCAAGAGATGAGTGGGTTGTATCACCCGAAGCACAAGCATGTGTTGTTTTGCCACCAATAGTAAATCGCCAAGCCGGTCGACCAAGAAATAGTCGTCGTCCTTTGGGAGCAGAGGCATGACAAACATCAACTAGTAGACGACGAGCACCAAAGAAATATAGTATTTGTGGATCTACAAGTCACACAAAACATGCTTGTCCGGAAAGAGTTCCGCCTAATTAATTTGTTACATTTTAAAGAATTTTATTGTATCATGTATTGCAATATGTGCGGACAACAAATCTCAATTCTGAATGCTTATTTATATTTTTCGTGCTTCTCATTTCAATTCAAAATACTTGTGATTTGCATGATTTTAATTCAAAATTTAAATACTTGTGCTTCGCAATTGAAGAATTTATTTTCAAGACATGTAATGTAATTTAATATCTAGAAAGGAGTTCCAATATTACTTTTTTTTGTCGAATTCAAGCTCATTTCACCGAGATCTAGCTCATTTTTGCGACTTCAAGCCCAATTCGTTATGAGTTAAATCCCAATTTAAATACGATCTCCATCTACTATTATATTCGAACTCCAACCGAAATTAAACCAACTTCCAACTGTAAACTATAATTTCGTTAATTAAAATAATTTCGTTATTTTAAAAATTCGGATTTTAATTTCGATAATTAAAATAAAGATGGTGAACTCCGGCTAAAATTTTGAAGTCAAGTTGTGATAAATAAAGTAATAACATGGTGAATAATAAATGAATAATAATAAAATAAGCATACTTTTTAAAATAAATATGGTGAATTCCGGCCAGAATATCAAACTCAAGCTGAAAATATTGAACTCAAGCTGAATATATTTTCCTCAATATTTTATTGGTGTATTATTACTTAATAACATGGTGAATAATAGTAAAATAAGCATACTTTTTAAAATAAATATGGTGAATTCCGGCTAGAATATCGAATTCAAGCTGAAAATGTCGAACTCAAGATGAAAATGCCACACTCAAGCTGAGTATATTTTCCTTAATATTTTATTGGTGTATTATTATTTTTAAAATGAAACCCTAAATATATAATAATAAAATAAGCATTTTGTTAGGATTTACACACAAATCGAAAATAATGATTGGTCGACTAAGACATATATGACAGATAAAGTACACTTTGACTATTTTGTGCAGTTTTCATAAGGGTGGCTATTTTTTGCATGTCATTATAAAATTTTGCTATTTAAAATTATTCCCTCCATAAATAATATCTTCCTCAACTAATTTCCTAAATTACAAAAGATATGAAAATATAAAATATTTAATAAAAAATCCTTATCTTTAAATAAAATCTTCAATCGATCCTTATCAATTACTTCATGGAACCTTCCAATCTCTTGGACATATCAGTCTCTACCTGGTTGTCAAGAGAAGTGTGGAAATGTCACCATTCCCTATCCTTTCGGGATAGGTTCGAACTGCATTGCAAATTCCTCCTTCACTGTTATCTGTCAAAACTCCACAAATCCTTCAAAACCGTTCTTGAGAAGTATAAAATTGGAAATACTGGAGATTTCATTGTCTGATGGTGCTGTAGCAATAAATCAGCCTGTGGTGCCTATGCATTGCTCTGATATGCCAATAAAAATATCTCACTCTATAACACTGGAGGGAAGTCCATTTACTATCTCAGAAGGCTCCAATTCATTGTTTGTAATGGGCTGCAAAAACTTGGTCTGGTCGAGAATGGGAGGGTGCGTTGCCACGTGTGATGCTAATTCCACAGACACCACCAGCTGCAATGGCATTAACTGCTGCCAGATAGCTATTCCAACACCACTCCAAGAGCTTCAGTATACTTACCAAACCATTCAAGAGAGCAATAGTGGCTATTGTGGATATGTTTTCCTTGCTGTCAATGGATGGTGGAGAATGGAAGAAATGAAGGCCTTGCGAATTATCTGTCATATCCACTTGGTCCAGAATTTGGATTTGCACCGCTGGTACTTGATTGGGGATTTGATACAGAAACTATTGACAACAATTCTGGTTATGGAGATGCATCATCAAAAAAAAGATCTGAAATGCAACTCTGGATTTGAAGGAAATCCATATATAATTGATGCATGTAGTGATATTAATGATTGTAGTGATGAGTCGCTGAATTCGTGCGCATTTGGCAGTAGATGCTTCAACAATTATGGCAGTTACTCTTGTTATCACTCAAATTATGATCAAAATGATGGATCTCGATTCATCCTTAAAATAACATTCATCGTTATTGGCAGTGAGGTTGGTCTATTGACTTTGCTAATTGCAGCATGGAAGTTCGGAAAAGCTATAACACAAGTTATCAAGGCTAGCCGCAGGCATATGTTTTTCAAGCGAAACGGAGGCTTATTGTTGGAGCAAAAGTTGGCTGCATTTGAGAATGGCATTGAGAAAACTAAATTGTTTAGTTCGATTGAGCTGGAAAAAGCCACTGATGATTACAATGAAAGTCAAATACTTGGTCGTGGTGGCGAAGGCGTTATCTACAAAGGCATGTTGGAAGACAAAAGAATTGTGGCGGTCAAGAAGTCTGAAATGGTAAACCAACGGGATGTGGAAGCATTCATCAATTACGTGGTTATCGTGGAATGTAGTAAAGCTTTGGGATGCTGCCTCGAAAGTGAATATCCTCGACTTGTCTATGAGTTCATTCCCAATGGTACACTTTTCCATGACATCCATGATCCCAGCGAGGACTTCCCATTATTTTAGGAAATGTGGGTCAGAATTGCCAAAGAAGTAGCCGGAGCACTTGCTTAATTATCTGCACTCTGCTGCATCTGTTCCCATTTGTCACTGAGATATCAAATCTACAAACATTTTCCTCGATGAAAAGTACCGAGCCAAGATTTCAGATTTCGGGACATCAAGATCTGTTCTCATAGACCAAACTCACGTGACTACACTAGTAGTAGGCACCTTTGGGTATTTGGATCCGGAGTACTTCCAGTCGAGCCAATTCACTAAAAGAGTGATGTGTATAGTTATGGTGTAGTGTTGGTGGAACTTCTTACCGGAGAAAAAGCTGTATCTACGGCTAGAGTGGAGGAAGGGAAAGGTTTGGCCATGCACTTCTTGCATTCAATGGAGGCAAACCAATTATTGGAGATTGTTGATCCCAGAGTCCTCAAAGAAGGTAAAAGCGAACACGTAGAGGCAATTGCTGAAATAGCAAGAAAATGTCTGCATTTGAATGGTAAGAGAAGGCCAACAATGAAGGAAGTTGCACGTCAATTGGAGAGAATTCAAATAGAGAAAGAAGTACCAGAACAGAACGGTGGCTGTAGTTCAATTGAGGATGATGATTCTGACGACTTCTCATCAGAACTTGATGGGCCATGCTCTGCTCCAGAAGATGGTTGCATCGTTCGAATATCACCCTTAATCCTTAATTATAGCATCTAGTATGTTTATCTTGTACTAATAGTATTGATTGAATAAGTTTTTCGTCATGGTCTTGTTGCTTCCAAGCTAGCCATAGTTTTCTTACGATGAATTCATGTGTGGGATTGTATATAGCCTTGCAATGGTTCAGACCAGTGCAACTGTTTTCTGTGGAGTTACAAGTTTCACAAATGGCTCGAAACCCTGAAACTCTCGTCGTTTCATTAGCAATCAACCACACGGAGTTGGGGCAGCCTAATGCTACTACCAAAGTGTTGGGAAAGTGGTCTGCAATATGATAAATAGAAACACCAAACAAGCAAGCTAGTGGAAGCAAAACAACACGTTGTTAGATATATAAAGATATGAATATATCTTTAGTATAGTTTAGATGTAGTCATATCTATCTTCTCTCTATGAAGATATGATTTTACTTGTATAAATACATACACAATCATGTTTTTTATTCAAGTGAAATAAAGTTTTTTTACAATCTCACATGGTATCGAGCCAAACACTTGGTAAACCCTAATTCTTCTTTCTCCATCTCGGTCGTCTCTCCCTCTCTCTCGATGGCCGACGACGGCAACCTCCCCACCCTTCCTCTATCCACAATGATACACATGGTGAATATCAAACTCACTTCCGCAAATTTCTTGCTTTGGCATGCCCAGATTGAACCCCTTCTCATCACTCAAGGTTTTCTTCCATACCTTGGTGGTTCGGCTCCTTCTCCTCTACGCAAAATCACCAACAACGGCGTGACTGCTGCCAACCCTGCATATGCTTCTTGGTACTCTGGAGATCAACTTATCAAATTGTTCCTTGTTTTAACTCTCACTAAAGAGTCAATGGCTGTTGTTATCGGATGCAAGTCCTCTAGAGAGGTTTGGACCTCTCTTTCTCGTGCCTACAACCATGCCTCTAAAGCTCGTGAACTCAGTTTGAAGGACAATCTTCTTTCCATCAAGCGTGGTGATATTTCTGCTAGCAAATATGGCCAACATTTCAAGACTAATTGTGATAAACTTTTAGCTGTCGGACGCCCTATTGATCCTACTGACAAGTCTCATTGGTTTCTTCGCGGCTTGGGATCGGCGTTCGCTACCTTCACTGCTGCCCAGCTTTCTCAGGAACCACTTTCGAATTTTGATACGCTGCTTGCACGAGCGGAAAAACATGAACTATTTCAGTAATCTTCCAACGTGCCTTCTTCGTCCGCTACATTTTATTCCGCTCCTAAAGGCCGTGGTTCTTCTTCGGCTCCAGCTCAGGAACGTTCCAGAAAGAACAAAAGCCGTGGTCGTAGACCTCCGTGGTGCTATTTCTACCAGGAACAAGATCATGATGCTTTTGATTGCCCTCGTTGTTTTGATCGATCTTTCACACGCTCGTCCCGTCCTCCTCCATCTGCCAACCTTACCGAAGCTTTTTCTTCTGGCTGCTCCATCTCGCAGCCTAATGTCTCGGATTCGTATTTGGATACTAGCGCGTTCGCTCACATTACTTCTGATCCATCTCAACTTGACAATGTCATGGAGTATTCAGGTTCCAAACGAGTAATTGTCGGTAATGGTGATCAACTTCCTATTTCTCATACCGGTTCACTGACTCTATCTGATAATATTTGTTTATGTGATGTTCTTATCATTTCTGCCATTACTAAAAATCTTTTGTTCGTTAGTAAATTGACGAGAGATTACCCCATTCATGTTGTGTTTTCTAATTGTCAACTTGTGTTCAACACAACAAAACCGGTCAGGTGCTCGCGACGGGCGTGCGTAACAATGGACTCTATCTCTTGGATTCGCCCTTCAAGGCTCTCGCAGATCATGCTCCTTTGCCTCGAAGTGCTTCCTACGAACTCTGGCATGCTCGTCTTGGTCACTCGGCATCCATTGTTATCTCACTTTTGAATAATCTTAAGTTATTGTCTGTCTCGTCTTTACTGCCAAAACCTATTACTTGCGGTTCTTGTCAGTTGGCAAAAAGCAAGCACTTATCTTTTCCTATTTCTTCCAAACGTTCTAATGGTTTATTGGATTTAATTCATTGTGATTTATGGGGACCATCCCCGGTTACTTCTACTGCTGGTTTTCATTACTACTTTATTCTTGTGGATTATTATTTGCGTTTTACTTGATTTTACCTATTGCATGCCAATCCGACTTCTATGACACAATCTTGAGTTTCAGGCCTTCGTTGAAAACCAATTTAATTGCACTATAAAGAAATTTCAAAGCGATGGAGGTTCCGAATTTATTAACAATCGTGTTAAGTAGCACTTTGCTAAATGTGGTATTCACCACCTTATTTCCTGCCCATATACTCCTGAGCAAAATGGAAGGGCTGAACGGAAACATAGATACATCACCGAGATGGGTTTAATGCTCCTTTTTCATTCTTCCGCACCGCTCCACCTATGGGTTGAGGCATTCAGTACTGCCGTCTTCACTATAAACTGACTTCCATCATCCGTTCTTCAAAATATTTCTCCCTTCGAGTGCATATTTGGTCAGTCTCTTCACTATGATATTCTTCACGCCTTTGGCTGCAGGGTCTTTCCTTGGCTACGCGACTATGTGAAGCATAAACTTCAGCCACGTAGTCTGCCGTGCATTTTTGTTGGTTATAGCTCCTCTCACAAGGGTTTCCGGTGCTTAGATCCTACCACCTCTCGATTTTATATTACTCGACACGTGCAATTTGATGAAGCTTGTTTACCTTTTTCAGCT
Source organism: Plectranthus barbatus (assembly GCA_026898455.1). NCBI lineage: Eukaryota > Viridiplantae > Streptophyta > Magnoliopsida > Lamiales > Lamiaceae > Plectranthus > Plectranthus barbatus. Next base: position 5,027 of record JAPKLW010008985.1, on the reverse strand, counting down.
ACAAAATCTGCGGCTTCTTCCACTTTCTTGGAGTTGTTCGATTATGTTGATGGGTCCCTGCCACCTTCTGAGCATCCACATACGATATCCGGCTGTAGTCCTATTACTGAACCATCCTCCTTGTAAACATCCAACCCACTGGGAAAGAGGCTGCGGGGTGCGTCCCCACTTCAACCCGAAGACTGAGTCTGCAAGGAGTTCTTAGGAGAGTGCCATAGCTGACTGGAGGACGGAGGTGCCAACGGACTGTGTATAGATCGTAAGGAGGCTTGTATTTACTTAGTTAATTATCCAGACCTTGGGTTTGAAGAGTGGATGTAGGATATTGAGATCCGAACCACTATAAATCGTGTGTGTTGTTTACTGCTTACTTTTATACCTGCTCTGTTTTCTGTTTTACAAAACTGACTCTTGAAACCTTCAATAATTGGCTAAGTATTGAAGTGTTGATCACTGTAAAATTCTACAGATAAATTGCAGAACGGTGGCAAATAAATTTATAACTCTTGTCGAACCTAAAGGAATTGTATGAGAAAATTATCTCGTGTACTAATTATAATCCCAAGATTCATTGTTTGAGCAACAGAAAATTAGGTTTTGGTTTTAAAGGTATAGAAAACAATATTGAAATTAAATGTTTTGAAAGCAAATTTAAAGAGCACAGATTCTAGGGCAAATATTCAATTAGGATACATGCAAATTAATCAACTCAGCATTGGTGGGAAATCAGAAAAATACTATAACTTCTTGGTCTGACAATTATAGCCTTGGTTACTATTATGCTAATGTGTGTGCTTTGTCGGCCTCAATAACACAGTAATAATCAACATTCTTTAATTCACAATTACTATCTCCCCCTAGGACAGAACTTTAATTATATTAAAATTCCTTCCTGTTATTATTTTTCTCCTTTCGGTCTTTCAATTAAGAACTATAAACCTAGAATTAATATTATCTCTTGATCTTAGAATTCAAGATCCTACAAATTAATTCAGGAATTCAAAACCAAGGCATATCGAGTTGATTAAATTAAACATGCATTCATAATTGAATATTCATAAGCCCTAGAACCCGCTAGGGTTTCTAGCCACTCATTGTAGATAGAAATCCAAAAGAAAACATATTAAATTGCATTAAAAGTAAAGAACTTACAAAAATAAAGTACTTCGTGTTCCCAAAACTCTAAAGACTCGATGCTAGATGATAAAAGATTGAATAATTCGAAATTACCTAGGCATTTATAGGGGTGGATGTGTATCTTATCAAATCTAGAGCTAAAAATAAGATATAATTCGAATAAATCAAATTTCTCTCTCCAGCTCCGCGCGTCGGTCGATATGGCCTCGCATCGATCGATATGGGCGCGCATGTCGGTCGATATGCGTTCAAGTGGATCGACACGGCCTTCCACGTCAGTCGACGTGGCTTCCACGTCGGTCGATACCGAACCTTCACTTTTCCAGACTTGGTCATTTCTCGCCCCTTCTGCGCGGTCTCACGATTTTGGCTATAATTTTCGCTCCCAAACTCCGATTGACCCAATTCCAGTTGCATTGAAAAACTAACTCAAAGATCTATCTATTAACATGCTATATTAGCTCAAATTCCACGTGTGGAGGAATTAGTCACTGATTCTTTGAACATCAACTGATTTCGGTACGAGTTTCCATTGAATTTAGGCCTTAAACCTGTAAAAATGCACCATGACAAGCATAACACCTCATAATAATGACTCATGCATGAAATATATAAATGAACTCGATAAAACTACATAAATCAATAGAAAATAATATAGATAAGTGAGTAAAATAATGAAATTATCAAGTGTATATGCTGTAAAACTGACTTTACTAAAACAGAGACATAAGCTTAAGTTCTTTACACACAAAACTGACTTTACCCTGCTTATGCAAATCAGTGCAACTGTATTTTAATACTTTTGCTGCATACACAAACCTTCCGCTGCACAGTTTTGCACTCTGATTTCGGGACCAACAATAAGTTTCTTTTTTACCTCCAATTTTTCTATTTTCTCCTTCTTTTTTCTCATTGTTTTTCTTATCACCATATTGCTTCTTTCCACCGTAGCTGCTTTGTTGTTTTCCTTTGAGCTTCACTTGAAAAGCACCCTCTGTAGTGTCTTCAAGCCTCGATGCTATTCTTTGCTCCAAAGCTTGTAGAGCATTTACAAGTTCTGCCAAAGTGATTTTTGAATGGTCTCTTGAGTCTTCTAGGGAAGTTATTTTTGATTCAAACCTCTCAGGTACACTCACAAGAACCTTTTCAACTATTCTATTTTTTGGCAACTCTTCTCCAAGCAACCTAATTTGATTAACTACCTTCAAGAGTTTATCAGCATACTCTTTGATAGTTTCTGAATCTTTCATCTTGAGGACTTCAAATTCCCTTCTCAAATTCAACACATGAATCTGACGAGTTCTATCACTCCCCTGAAACTTTTCATTTAACTTATCCCAAGCCTCTTTTGCAGTTTCACATGCCATAATTCTTGTAAAAATTGCATCAAAGATGGCTGAATGAATGCATGATAGAGCTTTGATTTTTTTTGCAGATTCTTCACTATGTTGCTTGAGTTGAGCAACTGTTGGATTTTCTCTTAGAGGGGTTAGGTCTTTATCACTTTCCACAACATCCCACAAGACAAAAGCTCTTAAACATGCTTTCATTTTAACAACCCAAACTGGATAATTTTCTCCGGAAAATATTGGGGGTGAGGGAATAGAACAATTACTTGAAGCAATGACAAAAAAAAAAAAAAAAAAATACCTCAAGATTTTTAGATAAAGTGGGAAGAAGCTTTGTTGGGTGTTTTTGAAAATCAGCCCTTAAAGATCAACCGGCTCTTGATACCATGTTAGGATTTTGAGTAGGAGATCTTACTTTTTTTAGCATTGATAATCTGCACATAAAACATAAGAAAAACAGAGAGAACAAAAGAGAGAGAGTTATGTATATATTTTTTTTAATTTTTTACAAAAATATATATAAAATGGTTATAGGAGTCTTCCTAGAGAAGCAATTAATCTCCACCACTATTTTTTTCTGTCACATCTACACAATATTCAAGAAATATCAAAAGTCTAAGCTTAGGTTGCATAAGCTGGAACTTAAAGTCAACAAACTGACTCCAGCTCCAAACTGACTTCAGCTGCATACTTACTCCTGTTCAAAACTGACTCAACATATATATATATATATATATATATATATATATATATATATATATATA
>JAPKLW010008982.1:0-12634 GCA_026898455.1 Plectranthus barbatus | reverse complement strand
ATTGAATAACAACTCATGTTGTTGATCGTAGACTCAAACCCTACAACAACCAATTAGTTCTTTCTTGAGATGAGCTTGTTGTGACAAGGAAAGTGTCATCTCGACCGCTCTCCCAATCCACGATGTAGAGACTCTATTTCCTGATTCCTTTCAGTATGACCTCTTTGGAGTCTTTGCCTTTGATAAACCACTAGCTTCGGCAAAGATCACTTCATATCCACTTTGGATAAGATGACTAATGCTCAGTAGATTGTAGATGAGGTTGGTAACCAAGGATACATTCTGGATTTTTATGCAATTGCACTCCACGCATCCTTTGCCTATGACTCTCCCTTTTGAATCATTGCCAAATACTACTTGGGGTCCTCTCTCCATTTTCAGCTGCGAGAGTAAGTCTCTTTCTCCGATCATGTGGGCCAAACACCCACTATCCAGGATCCAAGCTGACTTTTTCTTCTTGAGATAACTCTGGTGTTCCTGTACCTGCAACACAGAGAAAGTTAGACTCTAGGTACCCGAGCTTCTGCGGGTCCTGCTGTGTTAGTCCTTTGGATCTACCCTTTGGGAATCTAAACTTGTTTCTCCTTAAGAACAGGTGAATTCTTCTCCACCTTACCCTTCCTTTTGAAATAATGTATGTTGTTTGGATACATGTGAGAAGGAGTGGTGGCTGTTTGTGAACTCTTTCGGGAAACTTAGTTTCTGGAAACTAAGTTTCTCAAAATTAGGTTACTGTTAGAGTCTCGGAAACTAAGTCCCTGAGTGTGTAGTTTTCTTAGCGCTTGAAAAAGAATTTTATTTGGGCTTAGACCTCAAGTAGGTGTTCCCCATATTTGGACCTTGGATTTCTGAAATCCGGATGCAAAACTGACTTTTTACAAAACTTAGTTTTAGTTGCTGAAATGGGTTTCCTTGCATTAGGAACATATGGCTTCACCCATTTCTTAAGCATTGTTGGTTTCATCTCAGGTTTATTCAGTTTAGAAACTGAATTATTTTTAAGCTTTGGGACTGAGTTCAGTTTTGGAACTGACTTTTTCCTTTTGCGATGATTGGCCGAACTTAAGTTTTGAACAACTCCTTTGCCTAGCAACTTGACTTCTAAACTTGAATTTCCCTTAAAATGATGATCTTTAAATTTCCAGTTTCAGAAGTAGATGCGTGGTTGCTAGGAGTATTTTCTAAAAAACCTAGCCCTATTTTATCACTTGGATCTCTCTGAATACTTAGGGCCTCTGAAACTTTGCTAGTGCTTGAGTAGAGTGAGCAAAACATTTTTGATCACTTGCAATTTTTAGTTTTAAAGAGTCACATTCCTCAGAATGATTTGAAAATTTTTTAGCAAAGAGGAATGTTCTTCTTTTAGTTTAGTCAGCTCCTCACTGAGTGACCTCGATCCTTCGATCTCATTGGTCAAATCAGGAACTTTATGTTTCAGTGAGTCATTTTCTCCATCCAAAACATTTTTCAGTTTTTATAATTATAGAACTCTTTAGAAAGGATTTCATGAGTGACATCATCTAAGTCCGAGCATTTAGATTCAGTGCCCTCTTCGATGCATGCAATGGAATTAGAAACTAAGTTAGAATTATTTACCAATTTCTCAGTCTCAGCTTCTGGTTTTTCGTCTTTAGCATCTGATGCTTCTTCTTCATGTCTGGGCATGAGCACTAAGAAGACATCTTGCTCAGCTTCATCATATGATGTATAATATCCATCATCATTGTCGGAGATGTCTGGAATTTCGGTTCTCGACAACATGGCTTTTGTTACCACCTTGGAAGCTTTCTTCTTGAAAATCCTTTTTAAGCTCTCTCTTTCTTCCTTGGAATCCAGTAGACACTCATGCTTGAGATGAGTGGGTGAGTTGCATTCGAAGCAAGCCTTGGGTGGCCTTTCACTGAATTTCTGTTCACTTCCTTGTGAACCTTCATTTTTGGCCTTAGCTTTCTCAAGAAGTTTTGTTAGCTTCCTTATCTGCTACTCAAGCTCAGCAATTGCGCTTTCTTCTTCCTTCTTCTGTGGATATGACATTGTAGGAATCGTTTTGAATGCAGAGGCTTGACCACTTGATCTATCAGCTTGATACGACTTTTGTGGTCTCCTCTCGAATTCTCTTTTTACGAAGAAGGTCGCATCTTCTTTGGCAGGTGAACTTGTACTTCTGAAATCTTATTTCTGTTTGCAATCTGTATGTCCCACTCATGTGCTTGTAACTGAGCAAACACATCTATAATTGACATCTTCGACAAATCTGTCTCTTTTAAACTTGTGCTTCTGACAAACCTATCTTCTTTTTGCATCTTTGAGAGAATTTTGGCATTAAGATCAGTGATTGTATATTCTCTCCCCAATTTCTTAAGCTCGTAGACAATGGCGTTGAAACAAGCCTCCATTAACTTGATGTTTTCTCTGAGAAGCTGTTCAAGAGACTCGTACTTGTCCACGCACATTTGCATCTTGTTCCAATTCATCTAACCCATTTCCTGACACAAAGTACCAAGAAAATCCTATACATGTTTGGCATTGTCATATTCCAGGGCTTTTATAACTAAAGCTTCCAATAGGGACTGTAGAATCAGCTCGAGGGCCACTGCATCAAGGTGGGCACGAGCTTTATCGTCGGTGGTACACTGAGCTTGCAGTTTTTCTATAATCTCCCGGCCATTGACTCTTCCAAGCTGTGTTAACCTCGATGATCTTGATCAGTCCATTGGCAATCACATCCACCATCTCCAGATGGATATTTCTTAGCATGATCAGAGATCTCTTCTTCCAAATGTTGTACGTCTCTGTGGAATACTTGGGAAGATTTATAACGTCATCCATGATCTGCATGCCTGAGCTTAAGACACAAAGGCAAACAACAAATGCAAGGAAGTATGGATCTGGTCTTAAGCGACTCAACAAGGACCAGCCTGTAAGGACCAACCTGCGCTGCAAATATATGCAGCGGATGTTTTAAATAATCTTGCACTTGTTTTAAAAACTAACTTGAACTTGGTTTTAAGATCAGTAAGTTTTAAGTTTCAATTCAAGATATACACTTCAATACTTAGCCAAGTATTGATGGTTTCAAATAAGCAATAAACTTAAGATGCAAAAACTTAAGTAAGCAGTAAAGAACACAGGATATTATAGTGGTTCAAAAACAAAGTCCTACGTCCACTCTTCGAAAATTAATCCAGTAATCCACTAAGTCATAGATTACAAGCTTTCTCAAGATCTATGGTTTAGCTCGTCGGAAACCTCGTCCTTCGGTCTACTAATATCACTTTTCCAGAAACTCCTTGTAGTCCGCTTCTTCTTCAACTTGAAGTGAGGACGCAACTCGCAGCCTTCGATCTGGATGGCTGGATGTTTACTGTTCTTCCCAGAACTAAGATTGGTTGGCAATCGCCTATTATTGTGAGAATCCCAGAGTAGGAAACTGACTGTTGTGATTATTACTTGAAAAGTAATAATCCCCAATTAAGGTAACTAAGCTTGAGAACTTTAGCCTCGTGCACTTAGACAGATGCACATAAGGAATAACTTAAGGTTAAAGACTTAAGTCTCGTGTTCAGATAACATGGAGATTCAGAGAGCTTTTTAGTAGAAAATTTGGCAAAATTTTAGCTCAGTTATATGCGAGATTCTTGTTTTGATTTTGTTGAAGTGTCGAGCTATTTATAGGCTGGGTTGGATGACAATTTGAATTCAGCTCGTTAGACTATGAGATCCAGCCGTTAGAGACAAAGATAAGGTCGTCCATTCTTTTAATCTACCATCTACTTTTGACATTTGGCAGTGTACTTTCTACCTGTTCTTGTCAGACTAAGTTTCAGTCCGAGGAATCTATGTCTAAGTTTCCTCGTACTGAAATTTTGACATATTGAGTCTGACTTCAGATTCCTTGCGCCTCATTGTTTTTCACGTGCTCTTGAAATTTGAAACTTAAAATTGTCGTTCTCCAAAGTCAGTTTTAAGTTTCCTTTTTTCTTCGGGAAAACTCAATTTCAAAAAACTGACTTTTCTGGACATTCTAAGTTTTAAGCACAAAACTTCGTCTTCATCATTTTAAGTTTCTTGGCATCTCTTCTTTAACAACTGAAACTTGATTCTTGTCTTGTCGAGCTTTGGTTTCTAACAATTTCCCTTTCAAGATTGAAACTTTGTCTGCTCGATCTTCACATTCAGTTTCTAGTATATTACAACTCAATAAACCCTATACAAGGATTACATTTAGAAACACTCTAGAACTTAAAGCTAAAGTCAGTTTTGACTAGGGGTGTGCACGGTCCGGTTTGGCCGGTTTAAGGGGCAAAGTACGGACCAAACCAATAGGTACGGTTTGAAATTTTTACAAACCAAACCAGCCAAATAATTATTTCAAACCAAACCGGCCAAACCATATTAAAACGGTTTGGTTCGGCTGGTTTAAACGGTTTGAAGATTATTCAACTAAAAATATTACAAAAAAATGAAACTTGTACTCCCTCCGTCCCGGCTGAATTGTCCCGGATTGACCGGGCACAATAATCAAGGAGTGTGAGTGTAAAGTAAGTTGAGTGGAATTAATATTTTATTGTTGAGTGTGAAAAAGTTGCCTTTTTAAGTAATGAGACAATTGAGGTGGGACGGACGAAAAAGGAAAGTGGGACAATTGAGGTGGGACGGAGGGAGTATATCAATTTTATTATTAGAAATTAATGAAAGAATGATACACAAAATGTAACTAATATAAATATGTATCACTTGTCATTAACTATAAATATGAGATAAGTAATAAATAAATAATATTATGGTTGCAAGAAACAATTATTTATAAGTTGATTTATAGGGTTACAATTCGAAAGAATATAAGCATCGGACATATATATCAATATAATTGATATTTTAGCTTTCTATCAAATAATATTTTATTATCATTATTATATTTAAAATTATATTATTTATACGGCCGGTCCGGCCGAAACGGCCGGTTTCATCCTTCAAACCGTCGGCCAAACCAAATCATCCGGTTTGAGATTTTTCAAACCAACCCGGCCAATCATTTTTTTCAAACAAGCCAAATCGGCCAAATTAATTTAGTTTGGCCGGTTCGACCAGTTTCGGCCAAACTGTGCACACCCCTAGTTTTGACACACCAAAACATCAAGGTAAATGGATAAACTGAAATTCAGTTTCTAATACAAACTAAAAAATAAAATTATTAAATTTTGTTAGTATGAAGAAAATAAACATTAAAAATATAATGAATACATAAATAAATACATTTTTGGCGCTGAATGAAAAAGAAGGAACAACCACAATGAAAAACAAAGAAATTTGAATTTTTAAATAAACCCTAAACTTAAATTAATAAATTCAATTCAATCTATTAATTATTATATATATATAATTAAATAAAGATAAGATTATTTTTATTAATTTATGAATGGATGTTTGTTTGCAATTCGAATTCAATCCAAAATTTTTATAATTTTATCATATCAATTCAATAAAGTCCGCATTTTATAAATCTAAATTCATAATTATTACTTCCTGCGTCCCGATTAAGTAGTCTCATTTTCTTAAGCACAGTTATTAATGTTTGTGAGTGCAGTACTAGAATTAATATTTTATTGATAAATTTGGAAAATTTTGTCATTTTTAAAAATTAGACAATTAGATAGGATAGATTAAAAGGGAAAATGAGACTACTTAATTGGGATGGAGGAAGTTATATTATGGATTTATATTGGATCATGAATTATCACTGGTGGTGTGAATGACCACACCGATCGAGTTATGACTAAACACAAGTCATGGATTTGGTAGGCTCTTTTGACTCATTTATTGACATGCATTGAACAACCAACAAATAAAAAATGCTGACTCATCACCCCCATTAAATATGTGATTGAACATATTTGTTGCACTAGATTTGTCTATAAATAGATAAGCCATGTCTTCAACGTTCTCATCCAAAACCAAAGAAAAAACGAAAAATGAGTTCCAAATTGATAATTTTGCTGGGCCTTTTCGTAGCTGCGGCTCTTCTTGTTTCCTCACAAATCGCTACAGCTAGGGAATTTTCTGAGACTTCAGATGCCGTCGATCCTTGTAAGCAGCATATTCTTTTATTTTTAATTTTTTTTTTTTAAAAGAGAGGGGTGTTTAATTTCTTCATTTTACACTCGTGAAAAGTCACTTGCATGCATGCCATGATTATAATGACAAAAATACAAAATATTGACAAGAGTTGGTGATTTCAGTGTAATTTTTGATACATTATATTGAACTAAACTAAATACACTCTCACACAGCTAAGGAGACTGATGCCAAATATGAAGGGTATGGTGGAGGAGGATTTGGTGGAAATGGCGGAGGGTTCGGCGGAGGAGGCCGTGGTGGAAATGGCGGAGGGTTTGGCGGCGGCGGACGCGGTGGAAATGGTGGAGGGTTTGGCGGCGGCGGACGCGGCGGAAATGGTGGAGGGTTCGGCGGAGGAGGCCGACGTGGAAATGGTGGAGGGTTCGGCGGCGGCGGACGTGGTGGAAATGGCGGACGTGGTGGTGGAGGGCGTGGTGGAAATGGTGGCAGGCATGGCGGTGGGGGGCCACCACATGAAAATGGTGGCAATTGAAATGTGAGGTGGATGTGAGATGCTGAAGATAATATAAATAAAACGCAGTGATACACACTTGAGGTGTACCATGTCTTATTTATTAGTGTGTTAACATCTATCGGTTGCATTCTAAAAAAATAGACAAACTTGTCTACGTTGAATTGCTTCTTTCTTTATACAATTTACATTACATATAATTTTTATATATTTTATACATAAAAGTGTATTATCAAATATAAATTGTGCCATTAGTTTTTCATTGCACATCAAATAATAAATAAATTGAGATCATTATTTCTAAAATTACATAATATATAACTAAAAAATTTAAGTGAATTAAATTTTAAATGAAAATTTATGTAAACCCATGCATAACCTTAAAGATTAGGGTTGTAAATGAATAAAAAAATTGGTAACGAACTAAACTCGTAAACTTGTGAATAAACTCTCATTTATCAAATTCGATGGAAATGTTAATTGATCTATAAGATATTTTATTGCATTCAAACTTTTCATCGTAATAAGAATATAATAAGTCATCAATTATAAGTAGATAACGAATTTTAATCAATATGACATTTCGTTGTTAATATCTCCAAATTACGTTTCTAAAATTTAACGTGCTTAGAAAGTTTGTTTTGATTGGATATATATTCTAATTAATTCATTAACACAACAAAAAACTTATTTATTCGCGAATAATAGGTTATCTTGTACTGAAATAAAATGCTATTTCGCCCAACTCGTTTGAACTACACTACTATTCAAAATCATTTGTGAATATAGAATTCAACCGTATCTGAATCTGGTTAAGTCATAAAACACTTGATTTGAAGCTTCAAAATTGAGCATATTGTGAGGGAGCGTAATATCCATACTGACGCCTTCGCACTATCGGTGCTTCAGCTCCCGAACCGGCATAGAGATTGATCGCTACTAAATCTAACACAAAAATTATAAAGAGTGACAAATAATTTATAACTCGGTAATGTCGAACTCACAAAGAATGTATGAAAGCCTAATGAAAGTTCATGAGATCTTACAATTTTGTGTGTTACTTTGAGACACTATAGTGGAGAGTCTTTCATGGACTTATATATATCTGTATCTTGTATTATATCATCTTGTATCTGATTTCTAGTTTTGTAATTAGGTAATAATATTCGGTAAAGGATGGTGACATTCCCTTAGAAGCTCAGAAGGTACATTATGCTAAAGTCATGTACACTGATTAAGTTGGAGTATAATAACTTCGGAAAAAAAGATATTAATAAATTTGTAGGCATGTCAGTGTCTAAATTAATTAGTGAATGTCTAGCTTTAAATATGGGAATATACTGATGTCATTCAACCAGATTGTTAAGAAATTTGATTGTAAGAAATCTGTCTAAAATGTCTCTAGATTAGCTCATTATTATTATTATTTTTATTTACTTTTTTTATATCACAAATCTAAAAGTCCTGTAAGATCTTTTTATTGAGTTGTAATTGGAGCTTATCGAAAAAATAAACTGAAAAATCAGTTTGTAGATGCGCAAATGGCTCTAATAGACATAAAAACAGTATGGAATGGATCAGTCTCGGTCTCATCAGTTTGGAACTGACAAGTTTGGGAATTCATCAGTCTAGAACTCACTAGTTTCAGATATCAAACTTGCCAATTTGGGGATCGATGTTCAAACTATTGACTTCAGCAGTATGGACTTGCCAGACTGATGACACAAGCATGGAATCTCAAGTTCCAATCCCCGTGTATAAAGATCAGAAAAATAATCTGAGAAATGATACTGACGAGCTCAGACTTAAGGATCAGAGATTACTTAAAGTCTGAAGATTCAAGAATTCAGTCTAGATTCCTCAGACTGATTAAAGTGTCGTTCTGACACAAAGGTGAATAGTCAACACTCAAAGTTAGAAAAAACAAGAACATGTACTAGATTTCGTGGAAAAGTACCTACCCGTCGCAGATGATAGATGCATCGGATTTGACAACATCCGATTTGTCTCTAAACGGCTCTATTATTCTAATATCATAATCTTCACCTATAAATAGCCGAGGACTTCAAAAGATTAATGTTACCTTCACCAACACTTCACCGAACTTTGAAGCGAGCCAAAACTTTGCAGAAATTTATAGTCAACCATTCAAGGATTTTCACAAGCATACAATATGTCACTTTGTGAACACGAGACTCAGAACATTTCGTTCTTGAGTTCATCTTGGTGATCTTGCTCTCCAAGAAAGAATACAACAGTCAAGTACACTCTGTACCTTTACTATCACGGGCTTTAGCTGCAAGACAGTCAGTTTTGGGGAGTACTATAAAAACCTCAATTCCGGCTTGGAGGCTACGTGGTGTGCCCACACTCCAGGAAGCTGAGAAGCGAAGGACGATAGAGGACTGGGCAAGTGAACTAGTGGGCTGGTGGACGAGGCACTCACTAACTAGTGATAGATCGTGGGAGCACTCTGTAATCCAACACTTAGTGGATTTCCAGACTTTTTTTGAAGAGTGGACGTAGTACTTTTGTGCGTGAACCACTATAAACTTTGTGTCATTTATAGCGTTCTGTGATTAGTTTATGTATCTTTAAAACCCAACACTGAAGTGTTGAAGTATACATTCAAACTGATTAATCATTACTTTGACCTTAAAAGTTAAGTCTTGACAAACCAAACTGGTACAGAATCACAAGTTTGGATAAGTGCAAGATCCTTAAATGTTTCTACTGTGCATTTACAAACTCTGATTTGGGGACCAACACCGTTCTTCAAAACGTGGTAACAAAGAGGTAGGTCAGTTTTGATTCTCTGGTGGTATGAATTAATATTAATTACTTATATTCTAGGTTGAATATGAGAATTAATTAATTCATAGACGTTCTTTGTTATTTGTATACTATGTTGGGATTGTGTACTAAAAGTATTTATGATTAAGTGTGTTCGTAATAATAAAATATTTGATACACTAGTCGTCATAAATGTGTTATTTCAACATAGTTGCTATCTGATAAAACAAACACACAATACGAACAATAATATCCTTTTAACTCGCCTATATGGATGATCATATGGTGAGTTGGAGATCACAGAGGATTATATGAATCATTTGAACTAACGAGATATAAACAATATCACGACTAAGATTGTTCCTAGATAGACTGTCAATTTGGGCTGCTACACATCAGTGTATAAATTAGCTTATCCTAGCTACTTGATGTGTCGGTACATCTTCAAGTATTGATGAGATCAATAGTGAGATGTGTCATTCTCATTGACATATGAATGAGCCAAATCTCAACATACTTGTTATGATCTTAAACCTAAGGGAAGTTTAAGGGGTATGAGTTGACCACACTTTGATTTGCTAGGGTGTTGAGTCTTTGCTGTACTCTAATATCTTCACCTTGGTTGTGGCAGTTTGTGTTTGGCCTGACAAAAACTTGTTGTTGCTGCAGCAGGGTAACTACAGAACTATGCGCAAGTATACGCAATCGACAAGTAATATAGTCTAGGAGATCAGATATCGAACCCTAGTGAGTGTTTAATCAAGCCGTGCACACAATATTGAGTGCAAAATAGGTTTGTGAGATGATTTTCTAAACTAAAATTGCAGAAATGCGTAAATGATAAAACCAATTAAAGCTAAAATGATTAATAATTGTTCTTACCAAATTATGACCATAAATATTTCAGAAATACGGTTTAACAAAGCGAGCAAATACACTTGGGTTGCTAACTTTTGGTTATCTACTTTCTTATATGCTGCAGCATGGGTCAGACATCAATTCTGGGTCTTGTAACCTCTCTCTACACTGCCTAGCATGTTTTCACACTACTAGATCTGCATATTCTTATTAATCTTCATATGTCTATGACATAATTAATCTTCAAATGAAATTATCAAAACAGGGGTTCTTACAAGTCTCAAGTTCTTTGTATGTCTACACAAGAATTCAAGATTGATTATGACTTCCTAAGCCTAGATCTCCTTTTGGTCTCCCTAGGTGAAATATTCCTTGCCACCGTCGTGTTTAAGGAATCAAACAAACCAAAATCATAATCAAACACCAGATTTGAAACAAGAACAGCTTTAGCATATATTCAAGCAAATAAACCAGTCAACAACCCAAGCATTAGGAGTTTAGCTCATGTTCAAACTAAAAAGAAAATAAATAAAAATGGCTAAAATCCAACTATCATTCATCCTATCATTTTAAAACATAAATGGAGATGCAGAAAAACCAGCAGCAATGTGTCCAGCTGCTGCTCTTCTTCTTCCTCCATCTCTGCGCTGCAGCCCCCAAACTTCCTCTCTCTAAAATTGTGGCTTGTTGAAGAAGAATGGTTGTTGCCTTCTATTTTCTCTCTCTTTGCTCTCAAAATATCTTCACTCTTCCAATGAATCTCCATCCTACACATGGCTCTCCATCCTGCCCTTTGCCTAGAAAAAATATGGATATAGTGATGAGGAAAATTGTTGAATATTTGAACCCATTTGAACTAATTGCGAGTTGAAATTGATTCAAGATGAGTTTGATTTGATTTCAATTGTGGTCGATTGCCTATGAATGTAGAAAACCGCATGATAGGGTCTAATTGAAATTTACTCTTGCATGATGTTTGAGTAGATTGAAATTGACTAAAGAAGAAATATTTGAACAGAAGTGAGAATTTAACCTTTTTTTCATTTGATGTGAGATTCGCATGTATGTTTCCGTTCCTCTAGAACTTGCTTTTGTTCTGTTTCGAGGCTGCATAGTGTGAACAATGATAGAAAATTATCTTAGGCCGTCTTTGTTAGCCAAATTATCCCAAACACTGTCCCTTGTGATGTTTCATCCTTTGATTAGCCCCTTTGAGCTAGTTACTTACTACTACAAAATATGGATGTCCTGACAGTGTTACCTGTCATTAAATAGAAGCTATTGTGACACAAGTTACTATGGTGACACTATTACATACTGTTGTCCAAAAAAGTGTCACAATAGAATGGACTCCTATAACAACAGTAGTGGTGTCAAGATAATTAATATATTATGACATATTTATGTGTTGGAAAATGAATTTAAAGTTACACAATCTCCCACTGTCAGTAAAGACATTTTATCTCACACATACTAATTTGTTGGGTTAAATTATTTTTTCTAACACCACATTATGCGAATAAACATATTAAGACTTCACATATTAATTTGTTGGATTATTTATTTTTGCTCACACCACTTACTGCGACTACAAATACTTGAACATTCTTATATGCATGGATAAGAAAATCATATAATGATCTTACTAATTAAATTCATATTTTGTGTACTAATTGAACTCAAATTTGATTCAAGTTACAATTTAAATATTTTATTCAGATGAATTTAAATACAATGAACTCAGATTTGGTAAATATCAAAATACAAAAATTATCAAATTGAATCATCCTAACTGAAAGAAAAACCAACAATTTCCAACCTCTTACAAGAAGAGTAGCTATGTACAGTACTATTTAACACTAAACAAAAAAAATTGTCATCAAGTCGTCTTCATTCCTTCGGATACATAAAAATCTGTTACAAAAACAACAAAGAAAATAATTAACATAATAATAAAACTTCATAGTAGATTCATTTGTAATGACAATTTAACAAACAAAACTTTTCGGAAAATAAAGAATTCATACAAAAGATAAACCGGTAATAGGCAATAAGAAAGCTCAAACCGACAATGGTAACTCGGACTTGGATGGGAGTAGCAGCAATAAGACAGGGTGAACGCAAAGAAGAGCAAACCATCTGCAAGTAGATCTTCCCAAGTCGGTCGACAAATGAATGCAGCTGGCAAACAACCACCAGCTACCAGCAACCAGCAACATGCAGAACCACTTAAGATTGAATTAGGAGCTGAAATGAAGCTCAATTTAATAATTATAGGATATATATTCCTCCTACAGTTGAGTATGTAGAAAATGGAACTGAAAAACAAGACATAAGATTTAACCTCTTCGAATGCTTGCTTTCTAGGAGATCACAAATCCTGTACAAAGTAGT
>JAPKLW010008981.1:0-12634 GCA_026898455.1 Plectranthus barbatus | reverse complement strand
CGTCAGTTTGTCTCTAGAATAGCTCTAAGTCTCAAATGTAAAGTCCTGTATAGGTATTTTGAGTTGTAAGTCGCAGCTGATCAAGACTCATGCTGGCTACTGTTCACCAGCATGAGATGTGCTTACCAGTTGAGAGAAGTCTCACCAGCAAGCGGCTGACGAAGACTCATGCTGACACTGTTCATCAGCATGGAGTAGAGCTATTGACTGGTTACTGTTCATCAGTTGGGAAGATTTCACCAGCAGGAGGCTGAGAGATCTTACCAGCAGAATATGTGTTCTGGCTGACACTATTCACCAGCGGTGAAGCCACCAGTCACGGGAGATTCCAAGAGATAACATCAGACGAATTGGTAGACCTTGATTGTGCTAAGGAAAGTCACCAGCAGAGACTGCCAGCACAAGATCACCAGAATGATCTACCAGTCGGAGGTTATCAGCAGAATTGAAGATTCGCTCTCCCGAAGACTTAGAGACAAAAAGAAGATTCGTCTGAGGAAGTAACTGATAGTGTATAACTTTAAGGAGGATGCCTTAAAGTCTATCAGTTCAAGACACCAGTTGCGATTCCTCGTACTGACGAATAGAGTCGTTCTGACACAAAGAGATCTGTGTCAGATAAAGCGATCAAAGGTATGGCGCTTTCCGGAAATTCCTACCTGCCGCCTGCAGAAGGACATGCGAGGACAGAGACTTTTCCGGATGTGTCCAAACGGCTAGTATTTGAATCTGAATCTCACGTCTATAAATACGTGAGATCCAACAGCATTCAATACTCTTGCCCACTCTTAGCCATTCCTGAACTACCGAAAGCTCAAACGCATTCATATCAGCGTATAAGCAATCTTTCGAGGCTTTTCTTAAAGCTACTCCGTGTGTCAATCATTTGAACACGAGACTCCAAGCTTCTAGCTTGTGAGTTATTGATCTCATTTGGTGTTCTTTCTCATTCCGAGGAAGAACATAGCAGCTCTTGAGCCAGCCAGCTCCAGAGTTATTACGGGCAGTTTTGCCGCCAGCAAGAGTCAAGTTCTTGGGAGAACTCAACACCCAATCAGTCGGAGGAGGAGGTTGAAGTGACGTGCTCGCACTCCATCCATCTGACGAGAGTTGAAGAAGGACAAGGACCGGGAGCGGTTGATCCAGTGGACTGGTAGACGAGGCATCTACCAGCTGGAAATAGATCGTAGGAAATCTTGTACCGGATTACTCTCTTTAGTGAATTTCCAGTGCTTCGACTGGAGAGTGGACGTAGATCAGTTGATCGAACCACTATAAAATATCCTTGTTATTTACTGCTTTCAGCATTTACTTACTGATTTAAAACCCAGCACCCAAGTGCTGGAGTATAACTGAAACCAGTTTATAACTGTGCAAACTCGACTCTAAAATTTTCTAAGTCCTGAGTCATCAGCTGACCAGCCAGTTGCCAGTCAGCTGAATACTCAGTTGCCAGTTGACTTACCAGCTGACAAGGTCCCAGTCAGCTGTGTAACCAGCAGAGTGCAAGAAACGAACTTACGTATTTTCCGCTGCCAAAGTATACCCTGATATCTGGGACCAACAAGTGGTATCAGAGCCAGGTTCTTACAGACCGTTCGTTTCTGTGTCGCTTAGGACCGTGATCCACGTTTCCTTGCACTCCTGTTTGTTTGTCTGTTTGTCTAGCTCAGGTACTTCAAGATGAATATCCCAAAGCTAATGGACTACAAGACGGAGAAGCACTCTATATGGCGAAAGAGGACGCTTATCTCCCTGAAGAGCATCCATCCAGACATGAAAGATGTACTGGAGACAGGGCCAATAGAGATCACCAAGATTCAGCATCAGCTGGGAGATCGTCCAGCTGCGGTGGTCCCAAAGCCCCAAGATGAATGGAATGCTGAGGACAGAAAGCGGAATCAGCTGGATTCCATTGCACATGAGCTGATCCTTGCGTGCCTTCCAGAATCACTGATGGAGGACGCACTGCAGTTTAATACTGCTAAGGGAGTATGGGATTTTCTTGATAGTTTATGTCAAGAAACTGACCAAATGAAACGCAACAAATTGCAGGTTGCGGTGGATAAATATGAGTCCTTCCAGATGCTGACTGGAGAAACCATCAAGGAGATGGAGGCGAGATTCAACGCCATTGTCAGCGAGCTGAAGTCTCTGGGCAGGGAGTACGAAAATGCTGATCTTAACTCGAAGATCCTGTCCAAGATGCCGAAGGAGGATTGGTTTGTGAAAACCACCGCACTAAAGGATAAAGATTTATCCAAACTAACTCCTAAAGAAGTGTTTGCTCAGTTGCAGGCACATGAATGGGATATCCAGATGGTGAATAAAAACGAGGCTATCAGGAATGTTGGATCCCCCAGCGTTAAGGCTCAGGACGAAGCTTACTTCGTCAAGAAGGACTTCAAGCGGATGCCCAAGAAGCCCTTCCATGCTGACAGGCCTGCTGGGCAGACCAACCAGCCGAAGGAGATCCCATCCACGTCAGGATCTTACTCCAAAAGTGGCGAGAGCTCTATCGCTGAACTTGAGCAGCAAATGAAACGACTGGCCGTCCTACTGGAAAAGGCTAAGTCAAAGCAGGGAGTCTCTTCAAGCTCAACTGACGGGAAATTCGTCAAAAGAGCTCCTCGTGCTTGCTATCAATGCCAATCCCCTGACCATTTAAAATTTGAATGTCCGCAGGTGGACAAAACTGAGAGGGAACGGCTGAAGAAGCTCTTTGAAGAGCGTGCCTCCAGGGCAGTTGCCAAAGCCATGCTGACAAGGACTGAAGTTCCTGATATCCCCGACCATGATGATGGGGAATACGAGTCAGATGGAGAGTCTGAAGAAGAAGCTCTTCTGGCATTCATGGCTGCTCTAGGAGAAGTGTCAGCTGAAGAAGATGCTGACAAGGAAGAACATCTGGCATTGACTGCTGATGATGAGGTACAATCAGATCCTCAATTGCATATCATGCCTGTTCAAATCATAGACGATTCTGAGTCGCAGTGCTCCGACTCAGAAGATGTCACTTTAGATGTTCTTCAGCATGAGTTTTTAAAATTTTATGAAATGAAAAATGTTTTAGCTGGCGAAAACACTTCGCTGAAAAATCAAGTTTCCATTTTGACCAGTGAGATTGAAAAATCTAGGTCACTCAGCGAAGAGCTAGAAACTTTGAAAAAGGCTCATTTCGAATTGCTCCAAGATTTCCAAGTTGCTAAAACTGAGCGAGATAACTTTCACAATCTTGTTCTGGAGCAAGAAAATAAGATCAATTTTCTGAACAAGGGTTCCAGAGATTTAGAGGCAGCTCTAAGTCATTGGAGAAAGCCCTGTGATAAGTCCGGGTTGGGATTTTCAAATGATTTGAGCAAAAATCAACCCGAACAAATCAATGCTGGAAAGGGTAAGGGCAGAATGGTAAATGAGTCAGCACCAGCTGGTGCTGCCAGCATACCTCGTATGGCTGATCAGCAAAGGAATCATCAGCCCAGATATAGAGGTGAGTCATCACGACAACAACCTCGACTGGCAAATTCCTCTGCTGACAGGACGCCAGCACACCCTAAGAAGCTGACTAAGCCAAAATATTCCAAGGCAAGGAAGTCAGCACCAGCAGCCAGTGGAACCCGACAGCTAGCACCAGCTGTCCAGAGGTTCCACACACAACCTTACAAGTATGCCAGTTGCCAGCATACTTACAAGGGGTCCCACTCTCAGCAGAATACTGAGAGAAGGACAATTCCCGATAGGAGGAATACCTATCGGAGGCCTGAGCCCAATCAAATGTTTTCATCAAGGGCTAGGAAGGCTAACCACCGTGGTCCACAGTTCCAAAGACCACCAAGGCAGCACAAGCGGTCGGAAAGAAATTTCCGATCTCCTCAGAAGAAGAATACTTCTAGAGGAACTGCACACACAGCCACACCTTCCAAAAACAATTCCATGCATTATTTTAAGAGGAAGGGAAAGGCCACAGGTGATGTCAGCAAGGGTAACACCGAGCTGAAGATCACACAAGTCTGGATTCCGAAAGGAATGATCCAGAGATCTAACCCTGCAGGACCCGCTGATGATCGGGGACCTAAATGATTTCATTTTTCTTGCAGGAACAGGATCATGCGTATCAGCTTCAGAGGTCGAGCGAGTGGATCATTGACAGTGGTTGCTCCGCTCATATGACTGGTGAGGAGTTCTTGTTTTCGGAGCTCACCAAGGTCAGAGGACCTCCAGTTATTTTTGGTGATAACTCCAAGGGCAGAGTTATCAGCAAGGGATGCATAGAGAAGGATGATGTGCGTATTGTCAACGTGTCCCTTGTTACCAACCTGAAGCACAACCTCCTGAGCATCAGCCAGCTGTGCGACAATGGTTACACCATTGTGTTTGACAAATCCGGGTGCCAAATCAAGAATGAAGAATCTGGCGAGACCAAGCTGAAAGGTGTCCGCAAAGGAGGGTTGTATGTCGTTGACTGGCAAAGCGGGAAGACTGATACATGCTTTGTTGCCACCAGTTCCATGGAGACCAACTGGCTGTGGCACAAAAGGTTAAGTCATTTGAATTTCAAAACTATTAATTATCTAACCAAGCATGATCTTGTAGATGGTCTTCCCAAGGGCGGGTTCAAGAAGGAAGGGATTTGCAAGGCCTGCCAGCAAGGCAAACAGACCAAGAAATCCTTCAAGAGCCAGTCGCCAGTTCACCCTAGTACCAGTCAGGTACTCGAGCTGTTACATATGGACCTGTTTGGACCAGTAACGCCGCAAACCATTGGAGGAAGACGATATTCGCTGGTGGTAGTCGATGACTACTCGCGCTATACATGGGTGAAGCTTCTCAGAACAAAGGATGAGGTGAAGGTGATTCTTCCAGAGTTGATCATCCAAGCTCAGAAGCAGAGAGAAGCTGTCGTGAAGCGAATTCGTTCGGACAATGGGACTGAATTCTGCAATGGTCCGCTGATGGATTTCTGCGCGGAAGCCGGGATCAAGCATGAGAGATCTACTCCAAGGCAACCACAGCAGAATGGACTGGCAGAACGTAGGAACAGGACGCTGAAGGAAGCAGTCCGATCCATGCTGGCTGAGTCTGGTTTGGGTCAGAGTTTCTGGGGAGAGGCGTTGGTGACTGCTTGCTATACTCAGAATAGGAGCGGGATCAACGACAGACTTCAGAAAACTCCCTACGAAGTGTACTTCGGTCGTAAGCCTACTTTAGCTCATCTTCGTGCATTCGGTTCTCCATGTTATATCCATAATAATGGGAAGTCGAACTTAAATGCTTTCTCGCCTAAAGCTGATGAGGGTGTGTTTGTCGGATATGGACACCCCTCTCACAAGGGCTACAGAGTATTTAACAAGACGACCCAGCTTGTGGAAATAACATGCAATGTTGTTTTTGATGAAGCTACTTTAGTGCGCAGGACCTTACGCCAACTGGCTGAAGATGTTCCTAAGGTCAATGATGTCAATGACCAGTTGGGCAGGAATTCTTCCAATGCTCAACCAACTGGTTCGACTAGACCGATGAATGGATCATCTTCACAACCAGTTACCTCAGGTGCCCATCAGCAACCTGAGAGGGTCGGTGATGCAAATGACCTTGCTGAGACCTTACACTCAATCTCCCTGAGTGGATCCAGTAACAATCTAGGGGGAATCCCTACTGGCCTTTTTGAAGAAGAAGGCAGTGATGGACCAGCTGGAGAGGATGTTCCAGCTGATGCTGACAACATTGGTGGAGATTCAGACAACCAGCCAGAAGGTGATGCTGATGAAGTTGTTCCAACTGGTGAAGGTCCAGCACCAGCTGATGTTGCAGCTCCGACTGGTGGAAATGTGGAAGCACCAGTCGCCAGGACAGAAGAACCTGTTTCACAGCCGGCACCAGCAGTCGCTGGTCCTCCCAAATGGCTGAGGGATCACCCATCTGATGCTATTCTCGGTGATCCGGAAGGTTCTGTCCAGACCAGGCACGGCAGAGCGCTTTTATCTTGCTTTATCTCTCAGATGGAACCTACGTCCATCAAAGATGCGCTCGAATCTGCCGATTGGATCAATGCCATGCACGAAGAGCTTGCGGAGTTCACTCGCAACAACGTTTGGGACTTGGTAGAGAGACCATCACACCAGTCAGTGATCGGCACCAAGTGGGTTTTCAAGAACAAGCGAGATGAAGATGGCATTGTGGTCCGAAACAAGGCTCGTTTAGTCGCCAAGGGCTATAGACAGTGTGAAGGCATCGATTTTGATGAGACCTTTGCACCAGTTGCAAGAATGGAGGCGATACGGCTGTTTTTGGCCTATGCAGCGTATCACGGCTTCACGGTGTTCCAGATGGACGTGAAGAGCGCATTCTTGAATGGAGAACTAAAGGAGGAGGTATATGTAGAGCAACCTCCTGGATTTGAAATTGGCACCAAAGTGTACAAGCTAAGGAAGGCCCTGTATGGATTGAAACAGGCGCCCAGGGCTTGGTATGATACACTATCTCAGTTCCTCACCAGAAATGGATTTCGAAAAGGGAAGATCGATCGGACTCTCTTTCTTCTCAACGATGGAGCTGACATGCTGATGGTGCAGATCTATGTCGATGACATTATTTTCGGGTCGAAGAATATAACTCTTTGTGAGAAGTTTTCTCAACTGATGCAGACCTCATTCCAGATGAGTATGATGGGCAAGTTAACATACTTCCTAGGACTCAAGGTCCAGCAGTCAGCTGATGGTATATTTATCAGCCAGCGGAAGTATACCAAGGATCTAATTCAGAAATATTGCCCAGAGAAGACTAAGTCTCTAAGGATCCCGATGAGTACCAGCTGCCAGATATTTCTTGATGAGCAAGGGGAATCAGTTGATCCTACTATATACCGAGGAATTATTGGATCACTCCTCTATCTCACTGCCAGCAGACCCGACATTTCTTATTCAGTCGGAGTGTGTGCCAGATTTCAAGCTAATCCTAAGAAGTCACACATGGAAGCTGCTAAACGGATTGTGAAATATCTGAAGGGGACAGAATCTCTTGGAATATGGTATCCCAGAAATGATGAGCTTACGCTTATCGGATATTCAGATTCAGATTTCGCTGGATGCCGTATTGACCGCAAGAGCACCAGTGGTACGTGTCAATTTCTAGGACACAAGCTAATCAGCTGGTTTAGCAAGAAGCAGCACTCAGTTGCTACTTCTACCACTGAGGCTGAGTATGTTGCCGCTGCCAGTTGCTGTGCTCAAATTATTTGGCTCAAGCAACAACTGGCTGATTATGAAGTGGACACTGGCTGTGTTCCTATTTATTGCGACAACAACAGTGCTATGTGCATCACGAAGAATCCGGTTCATCACTCCAGGACCAAGCACATAGACATTCGACATCACTTCATTCGTGATCATGTCGAGAAGAAGGATGTCAGCGTGGACTACATTCGTACTGAGGATCAACTGGCTGACATCTTCACAAAGCCCCTGCCAGAAGCAAGATTCAAGGAGTTGTGCATCAAACTCGGTCTTATGGAGATTGATGCGAGCCTTAATGATGAGGAAGAATGAGTCCAAGCTCTCATTCTGTTCTTGATCTTCTGGTGAATGCTGATTACGACTGAGTCCAAGCTCTTAGTCGTTTCACATTCCTCGTATGTTGTTTCTCAACAAGTGGTGTCTTACAACCACAGGTGGTATCTACTGGCGGAACTTATTCCTCAATTGTCAGCTTTTATCTTCCGCTGAAGCGAAATTGGGTCCCAGCTGCCACCTTCTAGCAGTGTTGAAGAAATGGATCCACTTCCAGTTGCCAGCAGATAACTGGTGGTCATTCC
The DNA here is from genome assembly GCA_026898455.1 of Plectranthus barbatus. Classification (NCBI taxonomy): domain Eukaryota; kingdom Viridiplantae; phylum Streptophyta; class Magnoliopsida; order Lamiales; family Lamiaceae; genus Plectranthus; species Plectranthus barbatus. The sequence goes on along the minus strand of JAPKLW010008981.1, from coordinate 4,824 downwards.
CACGACTGGCGAAAATTGAGTCCAAGCTCTCAATTTGGTTAAGGTCGCTAGTCTGATCATCAAGTGGTATCAGTTGCTAACTGATGAGTTTGCCAGCAGGACGTGCTACCAGCAAGTGGTTAATTTCTCAAGTGGTCTCAGTTGATAACTGATGATGTATATCTACAAGGGAGTATCAGCTGCTAACTGAAGAAATTATCATCAAGTGAAGAAATGGCTCTTCATTAAGTGGTATCAGTTGCTAACTGATGAGTTTGCCAGCAGAATGTATTATAAGCATGTGGTATCAGTTGCCAACTGATGAAGAGGCCAACCAGTTAGGGGGAAGTATGCGACTGGCGTATGCTGGTGATGCCCAGCCAAGCCAGCTGTCGCAGAAATGGCGGGATTGTTCGAATCCGATAGCGTATGCGGATCTCCGAATTTAATGCGGCATTTAATGCCACATTTAATGTGCACAGTGGCTGCGCAGTCCGACGTTTGGTTTCCACCAACTACAGCGCACCACGTCAGCACCACGTCGTGCAGCACGTCAGCACGACCACGCCCGTCAACACAGGGAATCGGGCCTGCTGATGACCGTAGATCTCCGCGTGCTGAGCGTTGATCCTGGTCGTAGATTCCTGCATGGACTCGAGTATAAATACTCGAGGTCCCTCACCGGAGAAACCTTTTTACGATCCTTCACATTTTTTCCAGCCCTAATCTCTCTCATTCTCTCTCAAAATTCTTAAGTTTCCTGAGATTATGGCTTCATCTTCACACCCCCCAACTGATAATCCCCCGGAAGACAACCCACCTTCCACATCTTCATCGTCTGGTGAGCCCAGACTACCAGTTGCCGAGCAGCACATGCCGACGTACACCGGCATTGTGAAGATTGAGGATATTGACTATACTTATCCGTACGCGCGACTTGTTACCCTGAACAAGCCGGCAACCCGTGATCAGTTGTCAAATGCCCAAGTCAGAGCCGCACAAGTTCAGAAGGAGAAGATCCTCAACGAAAAACTGGCCAGAAAGAACCATGGGGAGGAGCTGATCGAGATGATCGATCATGAAGGCCTCCGACAGTATCTGACGGCGGCGCCCCAGACTTTCCATCCGCACCTGGTGGCGGAGTTCTACGCACGGGCGGTGATCGCCGACGGCGGACGGTCCTTCACCACTTCGGTGTTTGGACACCTGATCACCGTCTCCCCCGAGTACCTCGCCGAGATGTTCGGGCTAAGGAACGAAGGCGAGGATGTGGCTACCTACCTTCAGAACAACACCGTCGAGTTCCAGAAGCGCTGGACCCAGTGGAAGAAGGCGGAGGTGACCACCTTCCGGACTGGAATGAGAAAGTTCGAGATGGACGAGTTTTGGCAGATGGTGTGCGACATAGTCATACGAATGCTGTAGTGCGAAGTGGGGTCGTACGCAGAGCTGAGCATCCGGAAGTTCTCCGTGATGAGTGCCCTTGCTGACGGGATTCAAGGGAACTGGGCCGAATTCCTTTACGGCCGGCTCCTGGAAAACGTCGGCAGGAACATCGACGTTCCGATTAAAGGGAGGTTTGCCCATTCCGTATCCTTTGGGCTTCGTATCAGCCGCCTACTGGAGATGGAGTTGGGTGATGGGGTGGACCAGGGTGAGCAATTGGTCAGTTCGGACTTCATCCCTCCGACCAAGGAGCAAGCCAAACTCCCCCGCCCAGACTACAAGAAGCCCAGGAGGCTGAAGGGGAAGACCTCAGTGAATCCTTCTGAGGGTGTCTCTGAGGAAGATGAGGTGGATGAGGGCGAGCAACTGCCAGTTATGGCTCGCCCGCTGACTGAAGAAGAAAGGGCTGCGCTCAAGCGCCAGCGAGAGACTGAGCGTCTCTTCGCCCAGCTGGGAGATGCAGTGGATGCGGCCACTGGCATCCATCCCCGGGACATCCGCATCGTCCCTACTGACGAGCCATCCCAGAAGAAGCCCAAAAGACCCAAGAAGCATCAGCATCAGCAGCCACATCAGGCACTGGTTCTTGGTCCAGCTCCAAGGAACATATTGGGACAGACCCAGGAGGAGCAGCTGGAGATTATGACCCGGAAGAGGAAGAGGGTCCAAACCAGAGCTCAGCTGGTGATGGAGCAGGCTAAGAAGGAGAGAAGTGCCTCCATTGTCAGGAGGAAGCAAGCCAAGGCAAGGCTGAAGGCCTTGGCAGCCCAGCGAAAATTAGAGGCTGAGCTGGCAGCCCGCGATGAAGCCTATGCCAAGGTGCAGGCAGAGCATGAAGCCAGGCGCCAGGAGGAGCTGGCTGAACAGCTGAGGCTGGCAAGCAAGGGCAAAGGAAAGGCTGATGAAAGTCCAAGTGCCAGCCCCCCAGCTTCCCCACCACCAGGCGAGATTTTAGCAGAAGATACATATCAGCGCCTGCTGGTGATGGGAGTCGACGAGGACATCATGTCCATAGTCGAGCACTACCAGCCGGATGAGGAAGAGGCTGGGAGCCCGCTGGCTACGCAAGGGGATGCCAGCGGACGCAGAGTTGCCGAAGAAGGCCCGCTGGCAGTGCAAGGGGTTGCCAGCGGAGGAGTTGATGAGCGGGCGACCACCCCGGAAAAACTGGCGGAGGAGAAGGAGGAGAAGGAGGCAGAGAAGGAAGAAGAGATGGATGTGGAGACTGGTGCAAGGACTTCTGGGAAGGCTCCCATTGTTATCTCTGATGATTCTGAAGAAGAGGAGCCACCAGTTGTCCAGCACTCCACAATCCAGAGGATGGAGCCAAGGAACCTGTTCCCAGATTTTGCAAAGGAAGGGAAGGCTCAGCTCGGTCGTCAACAGTCCCAAGGAGCCTCAACTTCTGGACGACCAGCGACATCCTCACCAGCACAGCCTCGACGTGCTGATTCGCGACCACGACGTGACATAACCGTCAGCATCCTTAATTACAACGTGGTCGACGCTGATGAATATGAGGAGATGGTCAATGGACCCCATCGGTGGGAGTTACGCGGGGAAGAGGCCTTCGACACCTCTCAAGTGCCTGACTACAGCATTCTCAACATCATTCCCCTCCGCGGGCTCCCCCACCAGTCGGTCTTAGCTTCCCGTATCCAGGACTGGTGCCTGCCCCTAAGGCCGATGGAGTTCTACAACCGTACTCTGTATGAGTACGCAGAAAATATCACGGTGGAGGTCGAGGATGCCGTTGATTTCGACTTGTTTAATGACTTCCGGTATCTGTGGTTTGTCAACCCGACCCTGTACTGTGAGCTGCGGCGATGGAGAATCTTTGACCGTGTGGAGCGGTATCTCACGGTGGAGAAGCGCTCAGCTCTGTACGCTAGGCTGGGGCTGCAATACTGGAGGAATGAAGAGGACTGGGCGAATGAATTCATGGATACATTAACTGACGAGCCAGAGCCCTTGTCCCTTAGGCGTGTCCGGCGGCGAGTGCAGAAGATTCTTGATTATCGCCTAAGGACTGGCAGTTCAGGACTCCCGCAGCCAAGGCGTGTCCGAGTGCCCTTTCTCCAGTTCCACCGCACCAGCCGGGGCTTTCAGGTGGTCTACGCTCTCTGAAGGATCCGAATACTGATTGCCCTCCCACCGCTCCTCCTCTACTTTGCCCGTCTGTTCGATATGGCAGCCACTGAGTTGCAAATTGATCATGTGGTGGAGGAGGATCCCTCCCGCAGCAGATGGCTGGTCCCTGCAGTCGCTGGTGCTCCAAACGTTGTGGAGCTGGAGCCCGTTGACTGGGTGGAGGCGGACTTTGCAGAAGAACAAGTCCCACCAGCAACAGCTGAGGTGCTGGTGGAGGAATCAGCTGAGGAGTCAGCGTCAGCAGCAGCAGCAGCACCAGCAGCCGCTGCAGAGCAAGTTGTGGATGGGGCATCTGGCGCTGATCTAGTGATGGCTGAAGCCTCATCTGTGGAGCCCCCCACTTCGATGGCCCTGTCAGCAGAGCCTCTCTCTGAGGTCCATCCGCCTGCGCAACTGGTTGCTCTCATTGATGCCAGGATGGACCAGCGCTTTTCTTCCTACCGAGCAGAGATGGCGCAACAAATGGAGGCTTTCACCTCTGGGGTGAACTCCTTTTTGGCGCGGATCCAAGAGGGGGAAAGGGCGCGAGCAGTCGCTGATGAGGAGAGGGCTCGGCTTGCTGCGGAAGAGCGTCGCATTGCTGCTGAGGAGCGCTTGAAGAGGGAACAAGATATGGCGGCTCTTACAGAAATCTTGAGGAATTTAGCAAATCGCAATCAATCACCTGGATCCTCATCTCAGCCATAAGTCTTGTACTCTTCATTTTTGTGCAAGTAATTTTGTATCAGTTAGACTAGTCAGTTTTTAATCCTGTACTTGTAATTGTAACATCATTAATGGATTGATTACTGACGGGTTGACGACAATTTCTCATTGTCCAACTAATGTCAACTTTTTACTTACCAGCTGAACTTACACATTCAGTGTAATCAGCACCAGCACTCATTTTGATACTTTGTTAATTCTAACCTGGCTCAGACTTTACTTCATAATTTAATCGAGCAATATCTCTCCCAGTTTGAGGGGGAAGATCTTTAGGTTAGAGCTGATGTGAGGAAGTAGTTTCATGGGTTTAGATCTGAAAGGTTTATTTGTAAAAACCCAGAAATGCTTTGTAACTTTCCTCATCAGCTGAGTTGATCGCACCAAAAAGGGGGAAATTGTTGGGAAATCTGGCTAAGTTTCCCTTCTCCAGTTGATAGCTTAGATCTTAGATTTGGTGTTTAAGTGTTTTGGTGGATCAAATCCTAAGTCCAACCAACGTCAGTTTGTCTCTAGAATAGCTCTAAGTCTCAAATGTAAAGTCCT
>JAPKLW010008980.1:0-12634 GCA_026898455.1 Plectranthus barbatus | reverse complement strand
ACCTCTTAGATTCGAGGTTTCCATTTTAATGCATGCTTATTTGAATTCCATGATTTATTCATTTCTAACCTTGATTGAAATATTTGTTTAGTATGAGCATGCATGCCTTCTTGAAACACTTGTTTGAACTCCTTTGAAATTCCTTATGCTTATTTTCTTGAAATAATTGTTTGAATTTCCTTGTGAAAATCCTCTAAATTCCTTATGCTTATTTCTTGAAATAATTGCTTGGATTCCTTGAAGAATTTCCATGTTTTACCTATGCCCATCTAGCTTACGACTTGATTTTCTTTGGATTCCTTGTGAAACTTCCATGAGTTCTATATGCTCATATATCTCTTGACATGATCTTCTTTGAATCTATCTCTTATCTTGATTTCCATTGAATCCATGCTTTGATTTAAAGAGATAGCAAATTTGAGCCTAATTCTTTCTTATGCAAAACTTGAAACCTATGTTCTTCCTATGTTCTTGAAAACATGCCATCAATTGTATTATTTGGATTATACGAGAATTTGGAACCATTTTGTGTTCTTTGTTGGTTCGGAAATTGTGACCGTTGTTAAAGCTCGATCCCTCTCCATAACGCGCCACACCGTCATCAAACATCGAGGTACGCTTTTACGGGCTTAAAACTTTTTAAAACAATTGAGCATAGAGGTTGAAAAGGAGCTTAGAATTGTTTTGAAGAAGCATGGCTTATGATTTAAAATACCACTTGGGAGCCTATTTTTGAAAATCAAAAGATTCTATGAAAGCATGAGTTTTAAGAATTGATGAGTTAAAATTATGTATTGATTGTGAATTTCAAAGCATGAATTAGGAAAGCATGATTGAATGTGAAACATGTGAATTTCTTGAATGATGTGAGTTACTTGGTGAATTATTATAGCATGATTATATGGTAGTTGAAACTTTGTGGTTAGATTGATTTTGAGAATAAATAGAATTATTGTCATGCATTGTTGGATTTTCTATTTTTATTTTTTTATTAGGCTATTATATATTATGTAATGCGAAAGAATTTTGCGTTTGCATCGTTCGGACAACCTTAATGTATATACTTAACCGTGATGAAAATTCATCACAACCGATGTGAAACATCATACCTTAATACCTTTTATTTGTATTAATTAATTGATATTATTTTGCACGACTAACCCAACCGATCTCGTTCTCGCAGCCATGTTTAGAAACGTGTTAGGACGACAAGTTCGCGATGAAACACGCCGGAGGGCAATGCTCGATCTCTACTTCAACAGGAACTACGCCAACGAACCGAACGTGCACTCATTAGTCAACCAATTTTGCAACGATTGGGTTTCCGTGGAGGAATACGGGATCAACGATGCCCAAGCAATCGTAAGGCTCATGGAGATCTTACCCGTTAATTGGCGACCATGGGCTTGGGAGCAAGCAAACGACTTCCTACGAGCACTTGTGGAGCAAAACCTTGTGTTCGCGGATGCCGATGGGTTCATGGAGCTACTTTGGACCCAAGACGACGAGGTGGGTGAACCACCAATTGGACCCTATGGCCCTGGACCTAGAATGCCTCCCGGATATGAAGAGAGCATGGTCGATTACGTCATGGATGGAGTTCGAGGAAGGGGAGTTCCAAGAGTCTACAAGGTCAACATCCAAGAGATGGATCAAGTGGAGGACCCACACCAACCACCCGCTCAAGATGAAGCGATGGAAGCTGCCAACGAAGACCCCGAAGAAGAGGACCCCGAAGAAGAAGACCCGGAGGAAGAGGAAGGCGAAGGAGATGATCAAGGACAACTAGGACTCGACAACGACCCCATGATGTGGGATGAGATGGGAAACTTAAACGAATGGGAGGAGAACGACGAAGTCTTACTAGCCATGAATGATGCACCATCGGGAAACAACGAAGGAAATTTGAATGAAGGTCTAGCCGAACCCGAACTAGGAGTGGTAGGTCACGAGGCTCACGATTATGAGGATTGGAATTTAATCGATGAGGTGCAATATCAATTTGATCAAGACGCCGCAGCTCATTTACCGGCATGGGATGATAACGATGAAGTATTCCATCCGTGAAGAAAAAGAAGCGATTCACCTTTTGACCTAGGATTAGCGTAGCAATCCTAACTTAGTATTATTCCATATTTTGGAAGTATTAAAAATGTAATCATGAATGATTAAACATTGTCGATCGGTTCCCAAAGGGAATCCAATTTTTGTCGTGAAGTAATGGAAAAATCAAAATTTTAATCGATGTTGAGCTCCAAATTATCCATGTACTCATGGTGTGAATGAAGAAAGTTTTGGGGGAAAAGATTGATTATATATTCTCAATTGAATGAGTTATGTAGCGGGTTACATTATAATAGTTGGAGTTCGAATATATATACGACCATTATATTATAAACTTAAGAATTGAAGAAACAAATATGAGCAACTTCAAGTACGAGAAAGTCGATACATGAAAATGGCAAGAATTCGCTAATTTTGGAGGCCACGGGACGCGGGAGACACAACAAACCGAGCCATCGCCGCGTGCAACGACAGAGGCTCGGAAACAAGGCAAATCGCCGCGGTCAGGCCGCGGGTGAGGCCGCGGACCGCGCCTCGCTAACCATTTCCCAGCCAGAAGCCGCGGTTACGCACCGCGGGCGACGACAGGCCTGAAAATCCTTCACCGCGGGCTGCCGCCGCGGGCAACGACAGAGACCCAAAATTTAGGCAAAATGTCGCGGTCCCCAACCGCGGGCAACGACAAAGGCCCCAAAACACGGCCAAATGCCGCGGTCCCCAACCGCGGGCAACGACAGACACCTGAAAATAAGGCAGAATGCCGCAGGCTCACCATTGGCGAGACCACAGGCCGCGACACGACCCGAAAAGGAATCGAAAGATAAAAATGGTTTCCGTAAACATGCACTACGAGACTATACAATGAACAACAACTAATTATATCGTATTTTGCAAATCATAGTATGGAGAAAACCTCCGAATCAAGTCTAGAGGGTCGAACTAAGCGTCAAGTCGTAATTCCGAAGGAAAAACAAATGATAGCAAGCTCAGAGGCGTACGAATATATGTTTATTGTATTAGTTAAACTTAATTTCTCAAGGCGATTTATCAGACCATGAAATGGGAAACGAATGATAGCCGTGCATGCATAATGTTGTGAAATTTTTGGAATTTAAATGAATAGCGAGATACGCTATAGCATGATAATACCACATGATTGATTGTAACATGATTGATGATCGAGGAATATGCGAGTGATTGTATGAGAGTGTTTAATTCTGCAAACTAATCCATTATCCAATTGTGCTTAACACCTACTTTACCCATTTCATAGAATGCCACCAAGAGGCCAACCCCGTATGAGGAATCTTCATGAAATCCATGAAGAAGAAGATGAGGAAAGCGAGGAGCAGGGAGAAAGCGAACAAGAGGCACCACCTCCTCCTCCACCTCGAAAGATTGGGGAAATATTTTCTGAACAAAAACCGCCTACTTATGACGGTACTGGAAGCCCCGAGAAAGCCGCCATCTGGGTGCGGGGCATGGAACGAATCTTTCGCTACCTCCAATGCACCGAAGAGGAGAAAATGATCTGTATGCCTTATCAACTACAAGGCGAAGCAGATTATTGGTGGGAAAGCCATCTGAGCACCCTCACTGACGAGGAGGCTGCTACTGTTACTTGGGAAGAATTCAAAGCCGAACTATATGAGAGGTACGTCCCGGAAACGTATCAACTGAGCAAGGAAGAAGAATTCATGAATCTGAAGCAAGGAAGGGACACTGTACAAGAGTACGACCGTAAGTTCTGCGCACTGTCGCGATATGCATCGGAACATATCGATATGGATAACAAGAAATTGAAAAGGTTCCGATCCGGACTGAGAAGGGAAATTCAGACTGCACTAGCTTGCTTGGAGGGACTGACATACAAGTCCGCACTGAGGAGGGCAATGGCAATAGAGGCAACCTTGCCTAAAAATACATCGGTGCAGGCATCTCCCAGTCAACCACCTTGACAGGATAACAAGAGGAGGTTTGAACACCCTTCACGTCAGGGTTTCCGACATAACCAGCAAGCACATAAGAGGCCTTGGCAAGGAAACCAGAGGTTCCAATCTGGGAACCAACACTTCCAGAGAGCACTGATAACTGCAATAAAGCGGTTAAGCAAATAATATTTTTACACCCAAGGGTGGTCGATCCCACAGGGAATGTGCAACGAGAAATCCAAAGTACTAGCCATGATTCTTAGGACATAGATGTTTGAGGAAATTGGAAAGGGGTTTTGTTTTGGAATTTAAAGATAACAATGCAGAAAATAAAGGGTTTTGAAAACAATTAAAGGAAGCACAGATCCTAGGGCAGATAATCTAATCATCAACATGAAAATATCAATCAACTCAGCAATGGGGAAAGCATAGATTTTTGTGGATTAAATTCCTTGGTCAGGCAATTAAATCCTAGATTATTAATTAGTGACTATCTCCTCTCGGTCTCAAGAACACCAAATTAATTAATCTCAATAATTATCTAATTAATTCCTATGCAAGTTTCTTCCTTTTGAGACAGAAAACAAACACAATTAATTCTCTCTTCCTGTTAACAATTTTCATCTCTCGATCCATCAATTATTAACTATAAACCTAGATCTCAATTCACCTCTCGGTCCTTCTTTTAATCTAGATTATAAAATTAAATCAGAGAATTAATCCATGCTATATGAGTTGATATCAATTAGACATGCATCAGAAAAGAAATCATAACCCTAGAACCTGTTTAGGGTTCTAGCCACAAAACATGACTAGAATTAAAGCAAACATATTATTAATTGACTTACAAATAAAATAGGAACCTTCAATGTCTTGAAAAACTCCAATGTATTCAGTAATAACAGAGAAAAGAAGATTTTAAAGATGTATTTTCGTGCCTAAGAGTTCATATTTATAGAGGGGGAAAAAGACCTAATTTGAGTATTGTGTCAAAATAGCAAAAACTGCCAAAATAGGCCCAAAATAGCTTTTTTGGGCTTCTGTGTCGCTCGACAGAGGGAATTTCGATCGACAGGAATCCTGTCGGTCGACAGAAATCCTGTCTCTCGACACGGATGCATCTGTCTGCGCAGTCTCACGGTTTTGGCCATAACTTCCTCTCCCGAACTCCGATTGACCCGATTCCAGTTGTGTTGGAAAGCTAATTCAAAGATCTTTCCATCCATGTGCTCCATTAGCTCAGATTATATCTGTGGAAGAAGTCGTGACTGTTCCTTTGAACATCATCTGCTTTCGGTACGGGTTTTCAATGAATTTGGCCTAAAACCTGCAAAATTCACCCATCAAAGGCATAACACCCTCTAAAGTAGACTCATGCACAGAAATAAGTAAAAACATAACATAAAACACTTGAAACAATGGAGAAAAATATAGATAAGTGAGTATAATTATGAGCTTATCAAGCACCCCAGACTAACCGTGCTCCTGCCCCTATCAGAAGCAACTGCAATCGTTGTGGGAGAGACCACCTAGGTCGAGAATGCATGGCCAGGAATAACGTTTGCTACCAATGTGGGAGAGTTGGACATTTTGCTGCAAGGTGTCCGAACAATGGACACAATAACTATAATCGGAACCCTCCGCCGATTGGAGCAGGACAGAATAGGCCGCAGCCACCCAGAAGAAATGCACCTCCACAGAATCAGAACAGGAACCAAGCGCCACAACTACCACCACAGGCCAACCGTCAAGGGAGAGCCTTTTGTCTGACTCAGGGAGGCGATGCAGAAAAGGATGCCGAGAACCTCACAGGTATCTGCCAGATTTCAAGTATGCCTATCATTATATTATTTAATACCGGAGCCTCGCATTCTTTCATCTCAAAAGCATGTGTAGATCTACTTGAACTAAAAACTGTAAGGAAAGAAAAAGCGCTAGACGTAGTGACACCCACAAGAGAAACAGTACCCATAGACCAATGTTGTCCAAATGTAGCAGTTGAACTAGGAAATGACCATATCTCGATTGAAAACCTCAACGTTATGGACATGGCCGACATCGATATTATTATGGGTATGGATTGGCTAACCAAAAACAAAGCCATAATCGATTTCAAGGAGAGGAAGGTTTCATTCACAGACTCCACCGGGAAGATCACCGACTTCTATGGTTTTAGCAAGAGGCGAAGAGTACCCATTGTGTCGGCACTATGTGCAATGAGAGAACTGAATAAGGAAGGAAGCCAAGCTTACCTTGTTTGGCTCGATGGAGACGAAAGCAAGAAGGAAGAGATACAAGATGTCCCCATAGTTCAAGAATTCGAGGATGTATTTCCCGAAGAACTACCTGGATTACCACCGGACCATCAATTAGAGTTCACGATTGAATTAGAACCCGGAGCAGCACCAGTGTCGAAGGCACCGTATAGAATGGCACCGAAAGAACTACAAGAGTTGAAGGCTCAACTGCAAGAACTCTTGGATCTCGGATTTATAAGACCCAATGTTTCACCCTGGGGAGCCCCGGTGCTATTTGTCAAGAAGAAAGACGGATCACTACGAATGTGCATTGACTATAGAGAGTTGAACAAACTGACACTGAAAAACAAGTATCCTCTACCCAGGATAGATGACCTATTCGATCAACTCAAGGGAGCCGGATTCTTCTCGAAAATTGATCTCAAATCCGGTTATCATCAGTTAAAGGTTCGAACAGAAGATGTTCCGAAAACCGCTTTCCGTACAAGATATGAACACTATGAGTTCACAGTGATGCCGTTCGGGTTGACAAATGCCCCTGCGGTATTTATGGACTTGATGAATCGAGTTTTCCACCAATACCTCGACAAATTTGTCGTAGTGTTTATTGATGACATCTTGATCTACTCTAAGGGGAAGGAAGAGCATCAAGAGCATCTTCGGATCGTCCTGGAGACACTAAGAGCCGAGAGATTGTACGCGAAGTTTAGCAACTGTGCATTTTGGCTCAAGGAAGTTATGTTCTTAGGGCACGTCATATCCGTCGAAGGGATAAAGGTCGATCCTAACAAGATCCAAGCAATACAAGAGTGGAAATCACCTAAGAATCCGAATGAAATCCGGAGCTTTCTAGGCTTGGCGGGCTACTACTGACGTTTCATAGAAGGTTTCTCAAAGATAGCAAGGCCAATAACCCAGCTACTGAGGAAAGGTGCGAAGTATGAGTGGTCAGACGCTTGTGAGAAGAGTTTCCAAAAGTTGAAAGAGCTACTGACCACTGCACCCGTACTAGCTGTACCGGAAGATGGAAAAGACTTCGAGGTCTACACCGATGCGTCAAAGAATGGATTGGGATGTGTGCTAATGCAAGGTGGGAAGGTGATAGCATATGCTTCCCGACAATTAAGACCACACGAGCTTAATTATCCAACGCACGATCTAGAACTAGCCGCTGTGGTACACGCACTTAAGATATGGAGACACCATTTATATGGTGTTAAATGCGCAATATTCACAGACCATAAGAGCTTGAAATACTTCTTCGAGCAGAAGGAGCTAAACATGAGGCAACGACGATGGTTAGAGTTAGTCAAAGATTATGACGTGACAATCAACTACCATCCCGGAAAAGCTAACAAAGTTGCCGATGCCCTAAGCCGAAAAGGCTATGCGAGCGCAGCTTATTTGACTGCATCTAAGGATTTGATCAGAGAATTCGAAAAACTCAGACTTGAAGTCATTATACCGAGTTCAAAGGAAGAAAGTGGAAGTCTAGCCGCCATGGTAGTAATCCCCGAACTGAGACAACGGATCATTGACCTACAAAGGCAGAGCAAATCGTTAGAAAATATCCGAGTAAAAGTTCGACAAGGCCAAGAGGGAGACTTCACCGAGGCACCAGATAATGCCTTACTATTCAAAGGAAGAATTTGCATACCCGAGGACGAGAGTCTAAGGAGGCGCATGACACTCCGTATACCGCTCACCCCGGAGGAACCAAAATGTATCAAGATTTGAAGCAATCGTTTTGGTGGGAAGGTATGAAGAAGGATATATCCGAGTACGTGGAGAGTTGTCTGATTTGCCAACAAGTCAAAATGCTACATCAGCGCCCGTACGGTAAATTGCAATCGTTAGAAATACCTGAGTGGAAGTGGGAGCACATAGCTATGGATTTCGTAACCGGTCTGCCAGCGACACAGAAAAAGAATACGAGCATATGGGTAATTGTCGATCGACTGACCAAGAGCGCTCACTTCTTACCAGTTCAGATAACTTTTGGAGCCGAAAAGCTAGCACAGATCTACGTGCAAGAAGTAATCCGACTGCATGGGTTACCAAACTCCATCACCTCCGACAGAGATGCCAAATTCACTTCCAGATTTTGGATGAGCTTGCAAAGAGAACTAGGGACTCAACTAAATTTCAGCACAGCTTATCATCCTCAATCAGATGGACAATCCGAAAGGACGATTCAAGTCCTAGAAGACATGTTGAGAGCAGTCATACTCGATCAAGGAGCGAATTGGGAGCGAGTCCTACCACTAATTGAGTTTGCCTATAACAACAGTTATCAGTCAACCATCAAGATGGCACCGTTCGAAGCACTATACGGTAGAAGGTGCAAGTCGCCTCTCTACTGGGACGAGGTAGGCGAGAGGAAGGCATTTGGCCCTCAAGCGGTAGAAGATATGATTAAATCGGTCCGTCAGATCAAACAAAGGATCAAGGAAGCACAAGACCGACAAAAGTCGTATGCCGACACCCGCCGCAGCGAATTAAAATTCGAAATAGGGGATAAGGTCTTCTTGAAGATATCCCCCTCGAAAGGAGTGACTCGTTTTGGGATGCACGGGAAGTTGAAGCCAAGATATGTAGGTCCGTTTGAGATCCTTGAAGAAGTGGGCCCGGTAGCTTACCGATTGGCCCTGCCGCCAAATATGGGCAACATTCACAACGTGTTTCACGTATCTCAACTCCGCAAATATGTCTACGACCCTAGACATGTTATCCATCATCGTGAGGTGAATGTACAACCGGACCTCCATTACCGTGAGATACCAGTAGCAATCCTCGATAGAAAAACTCAAGAGCTCCGCACGAAGAGTATACTGATAGTGAAAGTACTGTGGAAACATCATGATGTTGAAGAAGCTACGTGGGAACTCGAAGAGAAGATGAAAGAGAAATACCCCGAGCTATTTCCGTAGACTTTCAATTTTCGAGGACGAAAATTTTTGTAAGGTGGGTAGGATGTAACGCCCCGTATTTTCCAACCTTTTTATTTAATAAATTACGAAGCAAATGTCGCTACCACCGTTATATTATTAATATTATCAAGCGACTTCTCTACGATATCCGAATTATAGCCGCGAGGATGAATAGTAAAATTCGATAAATAAATAACGGACGACGACCGGAATAAATTATTCGACTCGGTAATATTTAATATTATCGTAACGACGCGATTGGGCCGAGTTAATTATTTAAGCCCAGCCTTTTTTTTTATTTGATTGGAGAATTGGGCTAAGAAGACTTTATTTATTTAATGTGTTGGGCCAAATTAAATAGGAGCCCACATGAGAATAAATAAAATAGCCCAACTAATTAATTTAGCAAGTCCATGTATACCTCCTTATTTAATTCATAATTATCGAGATAAATATCGAGATGAGAATTTTAGTCCGGAAAATATTTATATTATATCGATATCACCTCTGAGGCAAATTCTGGAATTTAATTCCATTAAATGGGATGCCCAATATTTTCGACACACATGTATATATACGTACACGATATAATGATCGATTTTAATCGCGAGCCGATGGACATATGATCGAGTTGTTGGAATAACTAATTTCCAACTAACTAATTTTACTAACCACATTACTTCTATTTATGAAGAAGAAATTAATTAAATATGGGAAGACCCATATTATTATTTTATGCCCAAATATTCATATGACGTCCGATTGAGACGATTCGAAATGCCAAGGCAAGAGTTCGAAGAAAGAAAAATTGTCGTATTATTTATTTAATTATCGGAATGCAAGACCATAGGAAAATAATTTAATTAGTGATCATGGGTTATTCTATTTTAATTAGTCATGTAGAGAATGATTACACTACCACCTACATGGAATATTTACCTACAAGGGCAATTGGTGAAAAAGGGAATTTGAATCACTCAAGGGCAAACATGGAAAGTAGAAGGTGATCATTACAATAATATCAATCAAGTCATGCAAATTAATTGCCACACTCCACCCTTATTTCTCCCCATCATAATCGACACACACCCTCCCCTTTTGCTGAAAATCTTTTATTTTACTTCTCCAAAATTCATTCCATCACTTCATCACTTCACTTCATCTTCTCCAAACATTTCCCTTCACCATTTCTCTCTCTACACCATTGAATAACCTCCATTAAAACAGCCACAAAAACCTTCAATATCCAACCCTTCCCCCACCTATTGAGCCTCCATTTTACATAAAGCTTATCCTCTTCACCTCCTCTACGCAATGACGTAAGAAGCCCTATGATCGGAGTACATTGATCTCAAGCACGAAGTGGAATCAAGCTTCAAGTAGGAGAAACGAGATCCCCACGAAGAGAGAAGCACGGATACGCAAAGATCTAAGCTAGGGAACGTCAAGAACCACTCGAAAGTTGGAACTCCTTGTGCTGAAAATTTCTCCCTTCAAGTAGATAATTTCTACACTCCGTATGACCTCCTTGTTATGATTATGTGATTGCATGTAGGATCAAGAGGTCACAAATAAAATTTTAAGGGAAATGAATTAGATGAGCATGCCTAGGCCTAAGCTTGATATATGTTGCATATTGATGAGCATAGAACACATATATATGATTGCATGTTAGATCAAGCTTGAGAATCATGACCTTTCATGTTTAAAGTTGATATTCAAACTTAGATGGATCTGAATATGATATATATGAAGCTTGGAGATGAGATAATGGCATGTATGTTGAGAAATCATGTGTTGATGAAATTTGAGAGAATGCCCTGTTTTGGACAGAGATTAAAATGAGTACGGATGATTCTGTGATGGTTGGATTGAGTTGATTTTAGAACTGTATAAACTAGAACGAGTTAGGAATCTGTGGAATTTGGAATTTCATGAATCGGAGTTGTAAAACTCGAGATTGAAGCATTTTAATAATGTGTGGCAGATTCTGGCTGTTTAAATTTCACGGCCTTAAAAACATATTTCTGGACTTTGGAAAAATCTGATTTTTATGATATAAACTTTATACATGTTAATTAGTAATATGTATAAAAATCAGAACATTTCACTAAGTATATTAATTATTAAAAATTCGGGAAATTGATAGCTGAAATCTGAAAATGCTGAAAGTTAAGTAGGAAATTGCTTATGTTAGGCTTCACCGTTTTTAAATGAAAATTCATTTTAACGAACCATCACTTTGAGCACGTGCACATTAAAATCTTGTTTTTATAAAGTTAAAATCAGCCTCATTAGATATCTAGATCATTTTTGTTGTTATCTTGAAAATGGACTAATTAACTAGATAATAACTCATATTTTTGGACTTAGAATAATGTGATTAATTTTCAGATTTCACTAATATATTCTAAGGCCTAAATGCATAAATGGTTCACTTAGTTAATTAAAAATAATTGCTTTAGATTAATAATAAGTTGTTAACTAGATCACTAAATTCATTATCCTTAATTAATACTCCCTCCGTCCCGGCTGAATTGTCCCGGGTTGACCGGGCACAATAACCAAGGAGTGTGAGTGTAAAGTAAGTTGAGTGGAATTAATATTTTATTGTTGAGTGTGAAAAAGTTACCTTTTTAAGTAATGGGACAATTGAGGTGGGACGGACGAAAAAGGAAAGTGGGACAATTGAGGTGGGACGGAGGGAGTAACTAATATAGCAATTTGGTATGAACTCGTTAACTAGCTTAATAATTTGACTAAGTTATTAAATCTTGTTTAATAAGATAAAACTTAGAAGTCTTTGAATCTTGTTCTTTATAAATTTCAAATTGCATAATTTGTAATTGGGTAAATAATTGAATTAAATTGATTTAAGAACTTAGATAATTATTTTAAGTCAAAGACATTGTAGTAATTTATTCAAACTTTAATTAGGTACTTTAATCTCCAAGAAGGAAGCATCAACTAGCGGAACTAAGTAATTGGATCCATCGAATCATTTGAGGTTGGCACTACTTTATCCTATCAAATGTTTTGTCAAATGTTTTCTCCAAAAATGATTCTTTTGTTTTAAAGGCATGTTACACCGCAAAATTGTTTTGGCACCGTATGATTATTATGATGATATGAATTGGTGGATGAATGATATATTTGGAGATGTGTTGGATCGGGGGAGTGGCTAGCCCCGTGGTATTATAAGCCTAATGCATTAGCCCGGATAGTAATAAGACTACCGGTTGGGGTAAGGGTGATTAAACCTTACCGGGTAGATAGAGAGTGGCCACTCCTATCTTACCCCTTGTGATTATGTGATCATGTTAAATATGAAATGTTGATATGTTGGAAAAATGATTATGTGGTGCCTAATTGAGTGGGAGCTCCCAAGTGAGGAAAATGTTTTGTGCATATACATGAGGCTTTCAATAAAAACTTGTATTATGCATGAGTG